>CM055820.1:50190389-50215578 GCA_029582265.1 Zoroaster sp. YZ-2022
TTTTTTAAAGGGGTATAACTTTAAAAGTTTTTATGGAGGCTGACAAATTTATATTCAAATTAAAGCTGAGTTTCTCCTCTGTCAGAAAATCACATGACTTTTGGATTTGGACAAATTCTTCATACCTTAAACGGTCTCCATGCACACTTAGCCCACCGCAAAATACTCTCAAAATACGGGACGGTGTACACCCTACATTGTTGTGATTAAAGCAGAAATACGAATGAAATTATTTCTAGCAACGGTATAACTTTAATAGTTATTATGGGAGGCCGACAAATTTATATTCAAATTAAAGCTGAGGTTCTCCTCCTTCAGAAAATCACATGACTTTTGGATTTGGACAAATTCTTCATACCTTAAACGGTCTCCATGCACACTTAGCCCACCGCAAAATACTCTCAAAATACGGGACGGTGTACACCCTACATTGTTGTGATTAAAGCAGAAATACGAATGAAATTATTTCTAGCAACGGGTATAACTTTAAAAGTTTTTAAGGGAGGCCGACAAATTTATATTCAAATTAAAGCTGAGGTTCTCCTCTTTCAGAAAATCACATGACTTTTCATTTGGACAAATTCTTCATACCTTAAACGGTCTCCATGCACACTTAGCCCACCGCAAAATACTCTCAAAATACGGGACGGTGTACACCCTACATTGTTGTGATTAAAGCAGAAATACGAATGAAATTATTTCTAGCAACGGGTATAACTTTAAAAAAATTTAAGGGAGGCCGACAAATTTATATTCAAATTAAAGCTGAGGTTCTCCTCTTTCAGAAAATCACATGACTTTTGGATTTGGACAAATTCTTCATACCTTAAACGGTCTCCATGCACACTTAGCCCACCGCAAAATACTCTCAAAATACGGGACGGTGTACACCCTACATTGTTGTGATTAAAGCAGAAATACGAATGAAATTATTTCTAGCAACGGGTATAACTTTAAAGGTTTTTAAGGGAGGCCGACAAATTTATATTCAAATTAAAGCTGAGGTTCTCCTCTTTCAGAAAATCACATGACTTTTGGATTTGGACAAATTCTTCATACCTTAAACGGTCTCCATGCACACTTAGCCCACCGCAAAATACTCTCAAAATACGGGACGGTACACCCTACATTGTTGTGATTAAAGCAGAAATACGAATGAAATTATTTCTAGCAACGGGTATAACTTTAAAAGTTGTTAAGGGAGGCCGACAAATTTATATTCAAATTAAAGCTGAGGTTCTCCTCTTTCAGAAAATCACATGACTTTTGATTTGGACAAATTCTTCATACCTTAAACGGTCTCCATGCACACTTAGCCCACCGCAAAATACTCTCAAAATACGGGACGGTGTACACCCTACATTGTTGTGATTAAAGCAGAAATACGAATGAAATTATTTCTAGCAACGGGTATAACTTTAAAAGTTTTTATGGGAGGCCGACAAATTTATATTCAAATTAAAGCTGAGGTTCTCCTCTTTCAGAAAATCACATGACTTTTGGATTTGGACAAATTCTTCATACCTTAAACGGTCTCCATGCACACTTAGCCCACCGCAAAATACTCTCAAAATACGGGACGGTGTACATTGTTGTGATTAAAGCAGAAATACGAATGAAATTATTTCTAGCAACGGGTATAACTTTAAAAGTTTTTATGGAGGCTGACAAATTTATATTCAAATTTAATCTGAGGTTCTCATCGTTAAGAAAATCACATGACTTTTGGATTTGGACAAATTCTTCATACCTTAAACGGTCTCCATGCACACTTAGCCCACTGCAAAATACTCTCAAAATACGGGACGGTGTACACACTACATTGTTGTGATTAAAGCAGAAATACGAATGAAATTATTTCTAGCAACGGGTATAACTTTAAAATTTTTTAAGGGAAGATGACAAAAATATATTCAAATTAAAGCTGAGGTTCTCTCTTCAGAAAATCACATGACTTTTGGATTTGGACAAATTCTTCATACCTTAAACGGTCTCCATGCACACTTAGCCCACCGCAAAATACTCTCAAAATACGGGACGGTGTACACCCTACATTGTTGTGATTAAAGCAGAAATACGAATGAAATTATTTCTAGCAACGGGTATAACTTTAAAAGTTTTTATGGGAGGCCGACAAATTTATATTCAAATTAAAGCTGAGCTTCTCCTTTCAGAAAATCACATGACTTTTGGATTTGGACAAATTCTTCATACCTTAAACGGTCTCCATGCACACTTAGCCCACCGCAAAATACTCTCAAAATACGGGACGGTGTACACCCTACATTGTTGTGATTAAAGCAGAAATACGAATGAAATTATTTCTAGCAACGGGTATAACTTTAAAAGTGTTTAAGGGAGGCCGAAAAATTTATATTCAAATTAAAGCTGAGGTTCTCCTCTTTCAGAAAATCACATGACTTTTGGATTTGGACAAATTCTTCATACCTTAAACGGTCTCCATGCACACTTAGCCCACCGCAAAATACTCTCAAAATACGGGACGGTGTACACCCTACATTGTTGTGATTAAAGCAGAAATACGAATGAAATTATTTCTAGCAACGGGTATAACTTTAAAAGTTTTTATGGGAGGCCGACAAATTTATATTCAAATTAAAGCTGAGGTTCTCCTCTTTCAGAAAATCACATGACTTTTGGATTTGGACAAATTCTTCATACCTTAAACGGTCTCCATGCACACTTAGCCCACCGCAAAATACTCTCAAAATACGGGACGGTGTACACCCTACATTGTTGTGATTAAAGCAGAAATACGAATGAAATTATTTCTAGCAACGGGTATAACTTTAAAAGTTTTTATTGGAGGCCGACAAATTTATATTCAAATTAAAGCTGAGGTTCTCCTCTTTCAGAAAATCACATGACTTTTGGATTTGGACAAATTCTTCATACCTTAAACGGTCTCCATGCACACTTAGCCCACCGCAAAATACTCTCAAAATACGGGACGGTGTACACCCTACATTGTTGTGATTAAAGCAGAAATACGAATGAAATTATTTCTAGCAACGGGTATAACGTTAAATGTTTTTTATGGGAGGCCGACAAATTTATATTCAAATTAAAGCTGAGGTTCTCCTCTTTCAGAAAATCACATGACTTTTGGATTTGGACAAATTCTTCATACCTTAAACGGTCTCCATGCACACTTAGCCCACCGCAAAATACTCTCAAAATACGGGACGGTGTACACCCTACATTGTTGTGATTAAAGCAGAAATACGAATGAAATTATTTCTAGCAACGGGTATAACTTTAAAAGTTTTATGGGATGCCGACAAATTTATATTCAAATTAAAGCTGAGGTTCTCCTCTTTCAGAAAATCACATGACTTTTGGATTTGGACAAATTCTTCATACCTTAAACGGTCTCCATGCACACTTAGCCCACCGCAAAATATATCTCAAAATACGGGACGGTGTACACCCTACATTGTTGTGATTAAAGCAGAAATACGAATGAAATTATTTCTAGCAACGGGTATAACTTTAAAAGTTTTTAAGGGAGGCCGACAAATTTATATTCAAATTAAAGCTGAGGTTCTCCTCTTTCAGAAAATCACATGACTTTTGGATTTGGACAAATTCTTCATACCTTAAACGGTCTCCATGCACACTTAGCCCACCGCAAAATACTCTCAAAATACGGGACGGTGTACACCCTACATTGTTGTGATTAAAGCAGAAATACGAATGAAATTATTTCTAGCAACGGGTATAACTTTAAAAGTTTTTAAGAGAGGCCGACAAATTTATATTCAAATTAAAGCTGAGGTTCTCCTCTTTCAGAAAATCACATGACTTTTGGATTTGGACAAATTCTTCATACCTTAAACGGTCTCCATGCACACTTAGCCCACCGCAAAATACTCTCAAAATACGGGACGGTGTACACCCTACATTGTTGTGATTAAAGCAGAAATACGAATGAAATTATTTCTAGCAACGGGTATAACTTTAAAAGTTTTTATGGAGGGCGGACAAATTTATATTCAAATTAAAGCTGAGGTTCTCCTCATTCAGAAAATCACATGACTTTTGGATTTGGACAAATTCTTCATACCTTAAACGGTCTCCATGCACACTTAGCCCACCGCAAAATACTCTCAAAATACGGGACGGTGTACACCCTACATTGTTGTGATTAAAGCAGAAATACGAATGAAATTATTTCTAGCAACGGGTATAACTTTAAAAGTTTTTAATGGAGGCCGACAAATTTATATTCAAATTAAAGCTGAGGTTCTCCTCTTTCAGAAAATCACATGACTTTTGGATTTGGACAAATTCTTCATACCTTAAACGGTCTCCATGCACACTTAGCCCACCGCAAAATACTGGACGGTGTACACCCTACATTGTTGTGATTAAAGCAGAAATACGAATGAAATTATTTCTAGCAACGGGTATAACTTTAAAAGTTTTTAAGGGAGGCCGACAAATTTATATTCAAATTAAAGCTGAGGTTCTCCTCTTTCAGAAAATCACATGACTTTTGGATTTGGACAAATTCTTCATACCTTAAACGGTCTCCATGCACACTTAGCCCACCGCAAAATACTCTCAAAATACGGGACGGTGTACACCCTACATTGTTGTGATTAAAGCAGAAATACGAATGAAATTATTTCTAGCAACGGGTATAACTTTAAAAGTTTTTATGGGAGGCCGACAAATTTATATTCAAATTAAAGCTGAGGTTCTCCTCTTTCAGAAAATCACATGACTTTTGGATTTGGACAAATTCTTCATACCTTAAACGGTCTCCATGCACACTTAGCCCACCGCAAAATACTCTCAAAATACGGGACGGTGTACACGCACCCTACATTGTTGTGATTAAAGCAGAAATACGAATGAAATTATTTCTAGCAACGGGTATAACTTTAAAAGTTTTTATGGGAGGCCGACAAATTTATATTCAAATTAAAGCTGAGGTTCTCCTCTTTCAGAAAATCACATGACTTTTGGATTTGGACAAATTCTTCATACCTTAAACGGTCTCCATGCACACTTAGCCCACCGCAAAATACTCTCAAAATACGGGACGGTGTACACCCTACATTGTTGTGATTAAAGCAGAAATACGAATGAAATTATTTCTAGCAACGGGTATAACTTTAAAAGTTTTTATGGAGGCCGACAAATTTATATTCAAATTAAAGCTGAGGTTCTCCTTTTTCAGAAAATCACATGACTTTTGGATTTGGACAAATTCTTCATACCTTAAACGGTCTCCATGCACACTTAGCCCACCGCAAAATACTCTCAAAATACGGGACGGTGTACACCCTACATTGTTGTGATTAAAGCAGAAATACGAATGAAATTATTTCTAGCAACGGGTATAACTTTAAAAGTTTTTATGGGAGGCCGACAAATTTATATTCAAATTAAAGCTGAGGTTCTCCTCTTTCAGAAAATCACATGACTTTTGGATTTGGACAAATTCTTCATACCTTAAACGGTCTCCATGCACACTTAGCCCACCGCAAAATACTCTCAAAATACGCGACGGTTGTTGTGATTAAAGCAGAAATACGAATGAAATTATTTCTAGCAACGGGTATAACTTTAAAAGTTTTTATGGGAGGCCGACAAATTTATATTCAAATTAAAGCTGAGGTTCTCCTCTTTCAGAAAATCACATGACTTTTGGATTTGGACAAATTCTTCATACCTTAAACGGTCTCCATGCACACTTAGCCCACCGCAAAATACGGGACGGTGTACACCCTACATTGTTGTGATTAAAGCAGAAATACGAATGAAATTATTTCTAGCAACGGGTATAACTTTAAAAGTTTTTATGGGAGGCCGACAAATTTATATTCAAATTAAAGCTGAGGTACTTTTTCAGAAAATCACATGACTTTTGGATTTGGACAAATTCTTCATACCTTAAACGGTCTCCATGCACACTTAGCCCACCGCAAAATACTCTCAAAATACGGGACGGTGTACACCCTACATTGTTGTGATTAAAGCAGAAATACGAATGAAATTATTTCTAGCAACGGTATAACTTTAAAAGTTTTTAAGGGAGGCCGACAAATTTATATTCAAATTAAAGCTGAGGTTCTCCTCTTTCAGAAAATCACATGACTTTTGGATTTGGACAAATTCTTCATACCTTAAACGGTCTCCATGCACACTTAGCCCACCGCAAAATACTCTCAAAATACGGGACGGTGTACACCCTACATTGTTGTGATTAAAGCAGAAATACGAATGAAATTATTTCTAGCAACGGGTATAACTTTAAAAGTTTTTATGCGAGGCCGACAAATTTATATTCAAATTAAAGCTGAGGTTCTCCTCTTTCAGAAAATCACATGACTTTTGGATTTGGACAAATTCTTCATACCTTAAACGGTCTCCATGCACACTTAGCCCACCGCAAAATACTCTCAAAATACGGGACGGTGTACACCCTACATTGTTGTGATTAAAGCAGAAATACGAATGAAATTATTTCTAGCAACGGGTATAACTTTAAAAGTTTTTATTGGAGGCCGACAAATTTATATTCAAATTAAAGCTGAGGTTCTCCTCTTTCAGAAAATCACATGACTTTTGGATTTGGACAAATTCTTCATACCTTAAACGGTCTCCATGCACACTTAGCCCACCGCAAAATACTCTCAAAATACGGGACGGTGTACACCCTACATTGTTGTGATTAAAGCAGAAATACGAATGAAATTATTTCTAGCAACGGGTATAACTTTAAAAGTTTTTTTGGAGGCCGACAAATTTATATTCAAATTAAAGCTGAGGTTCTCCTCCTTCAGAAAATCACATGACTTTTGGATTTGGACAAATTCTTCATACCTTAAACGGTCTCCATGCACACTTAGCCCACCGCAAAATACTCTCAAAATACGGGACGGTGTACACCCTACATTGTTGTGATTAAAGCAGAAATACGAATGAAATTATTTCTAGCAACGGGTATAACTTTAAAAGTTTTTATGGGAGGCCGACAAATTTATATTCAAATTAAAGCTGAGGTTCTCCTCTTTCAGAAAATCACATGACTTTTGGATTTGGACAAATTCTTCATACCTTAAACGGTCTCCATGCACACTTAGCCCACCGCAAAATACTCTCAAAATACGGGACGGTGTACACCCTACATTGTTGTGATTAAAGCAGAAATACGAATGAAATTATTTCTAGCAACGGGTATAACTTTAAAAGTTTTAAGGGAGGCCGACAAATTTATATTCAAATTAAAGCTGAGGTTCTCCTCTTCAGAAAATCACATGACTTTTGGATTTGGACAAATTCTTCATACCTTAAACGGTCTCCATGCACTTAGCCCACCGCAAAATACTCTCAAAATACGGGACGGTGTACACCCTACATTGTTGTGATTAAAGCAGAAATACGAATGAAATTATTTCTAGCAACGGGTATAACTTTAAAAGTTTTTATAGGAGGCCGACAAATTTATATTCAAATTAATGCTGAGGTTCTCCTCTTTCAGAAAATCACATGACTTTTGGATTTGGACAAATTCTTCATACCTTAAACGGTCTCCATGCACACTTAGCCCACCGCAAAATACTCTCAAAATACGGGACGGTGTACACCCTACATTGTTGTGATTAAAGCAGAAATACGAATGAAATTATTTCTAGCAACGGGTATAACTTTAAAAGTTTTTATGGGAGGCCGACAAATTTATATTCAAATTAAAGCTGAGGTTCTCCTCCTTCAGAAAATCACATGACTTTTGGATTTGGACAAATTCTTCATACCTTAAACGGTCTCCATGCACACTTAGCCCACCGCAAAATACTCTCAAAATACGGGACGGTGTACACCCTACATTGTTGTGATTAAAGCAGAAATACGAATGAAATTATTTCTAGCAACGGGTATAACTTTAAAAGTTTTTAAGGGAGGCCGACAAATTTATATTCAAATTAAAGCTGAGGTTCTCCTCCTTCAGAAAATCACATGACTTTTGGATTTGGACAAATTCTTCATACCTTAAACGGTCTCCATGCACACTTAGCCCACCGCAAAATACTCTCAAAATACGGGACGGTGTACACCCTACATTGTTGTGATTAAAGCAGAAATACGAATGAAATTATTTCTAGCAACGGGTATAACTTTTAAAGTTTTTATGGGAGGCCGACAAATTTATATTCAAATTAAAGCTGAGGTTCTCCTCTTTCAGAAAATCACATGACTTTTGGATTTGGACAAATTCTTCATACCTTAAACGGTCTCCATGCACACTTAGCCCACCGCAAAATACTCTCAAAATACGGGACGGTGTACACCCTACATTGTTGTGATTAAAGCAGAAATACGAATGAAATTATTTCTAGCAACGGGTATAACTTTAAAGGTTTTTATGGGAGGCCGACAAATTTATATTCAAATTAAAGCTGAGGTTCTCCTCTTTCAGAAAATCACATGACTTTTGGATTTGGACAAATTCTTCATACCTTAAACGGTCTCCATGCACACTTAGCCCACCGCAAAATACTCTCAAAATACGGGACGGTGTACACCCTACATTGTTGTGATTAAAGCAGAAATACGAATGAAATTATTTCTAGCAACGGGTATAACTTTAAAAGTTTTATGGGAGGCCGACAAATTTATATTCAAATTAAAGCTGAGGTTCTCCTCTTTCAGAAAATCACATGACTTTTGGATTTGGACAAATTCTTCATACCTTAAACGGTCTCCATGCACACTTAGCCCACCGCAAAATACTCTCAAAATACGGGACGGTGTACACCCTACATTGTTGTGATTAAAGCAGAAATACGAATGAAATTATTTCTAGCAACGGGTATAACTTTAAAAGTTTTTAAGGGAGGCTGACAAATTTATATTCAAATTAAAGCTGAGGTTCTCCTCTTTCAGAAAATCACATGACTTTTGGATTTGGACAAATTCTTCATACCTTAAACGGTCTCCATGCACACTTAGCCCACCGCAAAATACGGGACGGTGTACACCCTACATTGTTGTGATTAAAGCAGAAATACGAATGAAATTATTTCTAGCAACGGGTATAACTTTAAAGGTTTTTATGGGAGGCCGACAAATTTATATTCAAATTAAAGCTGAGGTTCTCCTCTTTCAGAAAATCACATGACTTTTGGATTTGGACAAATTCTTCATACCTTAAACGGTCTCCATGCACACTTAGCCCACCGCACAATACTCTCAAAAATACGGGACGGTGTACACCCTACATTGTTGTGATTAAAGCAGAAATACGAAATGAAATTATTTCTAGCAACGGGTATAACTTTAAAAGTGTTTAAGGGAGGCCGACAAATTTATATTCAAATTAAAGCTGAGGTTCTCCTCTTTCAGAAAATCACATGACTTTTGGATTTGGACAAATTCTTCATACCTTAAACGGTCTCCATGCACACTTAGCCCACCGCAAAATACTCTCAAAATACGGGACGGTGTACACTCTACATTGTTGTGATTAAAGCAGAAATACGAATGAAATTATTTCTAGCAACGGGTATAACTTTAAAAGTTTTTATGGGAGGCCGACAAATTTATATTCAAATTAAAGCTGAGGTTCTCCTCTTTCAGAAAATCACATGACTTTTGGATTTGGACAAATTCTTCATACCTTAAACGGTCTCCATGCACACTTAGCCCACCGCAAAATACTCTCAAAATACGGGACGGTGTACACCCTACATTGTTGTGATTAAAGCAGAAATACGAATGAAATTATTTCTAGCAACGGGTATAACTTTAAAAGTTTTTATGGGAGGCCGACAAATTTATATTCAAATTAAAGCTGAGGTTCTCCTCTTTCAGAAAATCACATGACTTTTGGATTTGGACAAATTCTTCATACCTTAAACGGTCTCCATGCACACTTAGCCCACCGCAAAATACTCTCAAAATACGGGACGGTGTACACCCTACATTGTTGTGATTAAAGCAGAAATACGAATGAAATTATTTCTAGCAACGGGTATAACTTTAAAAGTTTTTAAGGGAGGCCGACAAATTTATATTCAAATTAAAGCTGAGGTTCTCTTTCAGAAAATCACATGACTTTTGGATTTGGACAAATTCTTCATACCTTAAACGTTCTCCATGCACACTTAGCCCACCGCAAAATACTCTCAAAATACGGACGGTGTACACCCTACATTGTTGTGATTAAAGCAGAAATACGAATGAAATTATTTCTAGCAACGGGTATAACTTTAAAAGTTTTTATGGGAGGCCGACAAATTTATATTCAAATTAAAGCTGAGGTTCTCCTCTTTCAGAAAATCACATGACTTTTGGATTTGGACAAATTCTTCATACCTTAAACGGTCTCCATGCACACTTAGCCCACCGCAAAATACTCTCAAAATACGGGACGGTGTACACCCTACATTGTTGTGATTAAAGCAGAAATACGAATGAAATTATTTCTAGCAACGGGTATAACTTTAAAAGTTTTTAAAGGAGGCCGACAAATTTATATTCAAATTAAAGCTGAGGTTCTCCTCCTTCAGAAAATCACATGACTTTTGGATTTGGACAAATTCTTCATACCTTAAACGGTCTCCATGCACACTTAGCCCACCGCAAAATACTCTCAAAATACGGGACGGTGTACACCCTACATTGTTGTGATTAAAGCAGAAATACGAATGAAATTATTTCTAGCAACGGGTATAACTTTAAAAGTTTTTATGGGAGGCCGACAAATTTATATTCAAATTAAAGCTGAGGTTCTCCTCTTTCAGAAAATCACATGACTTTTGGATTTGGACAAATTCTTCATACCTTAAACGGTCTCCATGCACACTTAGCCCACCGCAAAATACTCTCAAAATACGGGACGGTGTACACCCTACATTGTTGTGATTAAAGCAGAAATACGAATGAAATTATTTCTAGCAACGGGTATAACTTTAAAAGTTTTTATGGGAGGCCGACAAATTTATATTCAAATTAAAGCTGAGGTTCTCCTCTTTTGAGAAAATCACATGACTTTTGGATTTGGACAAATTCTTCATACCTTAAACGGTCTCCATGCACACTTAGCCCACCGCAAAATACTCTCAAAATACGGGACGGTGTACACCCTACATTGTTGTGATTAAAGCAGAAATACGAATGAAATTATTTCTAGCAACGGGTATAACTTTAAAGGTTTTAAAGGGAGGCCGACAAATTTATATTCAAATTAAAGCTGAGGTTCTCTTTCAGAAAATCACATGACTTTTGGATTTGGACAAATTCTTCATACCTTAAACGGTCTCCATGCACACTTAGCCCACCGCAAAATACTCTCAAAATACGGGACGGTGTACACCCTACATTGTTGTGATTAAAGCAGAAATACGAATGAAATTATTTCTAGCAACGGGTATAACTTTAAAAGTTTTATGGGAGGCCGACAAATTTATATTCAAATTAAAGCTGAGGTTCTCCTCTTTCAGAAAATCACATGACTTTTGGATTTGGACAAATTCTTCATACCTTAAACGGTCTCCATGCACACTTAGCCCACCGCAAAATACTCTCAAAATACGGGACGGTGTACACCCTACATTGTTGTGATTAAAGCAGAAATACGAATGAAATTATTTCTAGCAACGGGTATAACTTTAAAAGTTTTTATGGGAGGCCGACAAATTTATATTCAAATTAAAGCTGAGGTTCTCCTCTTTCAGAAAATCACATGACTTTTGGATTTGGACAAATTCTTCATACCTTAAACGGTCTCCATGCACACTTAGCCCACCGCAAAATACGGGACGGTGTACACCCTACATTGTTGTGATTAAAGCAGAAATACGAATGAAATTATTTCTAGCAACGGGTATAACTTTAAAGCTTTTTATGGGAGGCCGACAAATTTATATTCAAATTAAAGCTGAGGTTCTCCTCTTTCAGAAAATCACATGACTTTTGGATTTGGACAAATTCTTCATACCTTAAACGGTCTCCATGCACACTTAGCCCACCGCAAAATACTCTCAAAATACGGGACGGTGTACACCCTACATTGTTGTGATTAAAGCAGAAATACGAATGAAATTATTTCTAGCAACGGGTATAACTTTAAAAGTTTTATGGGAGGCCGACAAATTTATATTCAAATTAAAGCTGAGGTTCTCCTCTTTCAGAAAATCACATGACTTTTGGATTTGGACAAATTCTTCATACCTTAAACGGTCTCCATGCACACTTAGCCCACCGCAAAATACTCTCAAAATACGGGACGGTGTACACCCTACATTGTTGTGATTAAAGCAGAAATACGAATGAAATTATTTCTAGCAACGGGTATAACTTTAAAAGTTTTATGGAGGGCGGACAAATTTATATTCAAATTAAAGCTGAGGTTCTCCCATTTCAGAAAATCACATGACTTTTGGATTTGGACAAATTCTTCATACCTTAAACGGTCTCCATGCACACTTAGCCCACCGCAAAATACTCTCAAAATACGGGACGGTGTACACCCTACATTGTTGTGATTAAAGCAGAAATACGAATGAAATTATTTCTAGCAACGGGTATAACTTTAAAAGTTTGTAATGGAGGCCGACAAATTTATATTCAAATTAAAGCTGAGGTTCTCCTCTTTCAGAAAATCACATGACTTTTGGATTTGGACAAATTCTTCATACCTTAAACGGTCTCCATGCACACTTAGCCCACCGCAAAATACGGGACGGTGTACACCCTACATTGTTGTGATTAAAGCAGAAATACGAATGAAATTATTTCTAGCAACGGGTATAACTTTAAAAGTTTTTATTGGAGGCCGACAAATTTATATTCAAATTAAAGCTGAGGTTCTCCTCTTTCAGAAAATCACATGACTTTTGGATTTGGACAAATTCTTCATACCTTAAACGGTCTCCATGCACACTTAGCCCACCGCAAAATACTCTCAAAATACGGGACGGTGTACACCCTACATTGTTGTGATTAAAGCAGAAATACGAATGAAATTATTTCTAGCAACGGGTATAACTTTAAAAGTTTTTATGGGAGGCCGACAAATTTATATTCAAATTAAAGCTGAGGTTCTCCTCTTTCAGAAAATCACATGACTTTTGGATTTGGACAAATTCTTCATACCTTAAACGGTCTCCATGCACACTTAGCCCACCGCAAAATACTCTCAAAATACGGGACGGTGTACACCCTACATTGTTGTGATTAAAGCAGAAATACGAATGAAATTATTTCTAGCAACGGGTATAACTTTAAAAGTTTTAAGGAGGCCGACAAATTTATATTCAAATTAAAGCTGAGGTTCTCCTCTTTCAGAAAATCACATGACTTTTGGATTTGGACAAATTCTTCATACCTTAAACGGTCTCCATGCACACTTAGCCCACCGCAAAATACTCTCAAAATACGGGACGGTGTACACCCCACATTGTTGTGATTAAAGCAGAAATACGAATGAAATTATTTCTAGCAACGGGTATAACTTTAAAAGTTTTTATGGGAGGCCGACAAATTTATATTCAAATTAAAGCTGAGGTTCTCCTCCTTCAGAAAATCACATGACTTTTGGATTTGGACAAATTCTTCATACCTTAAACGGTCTCCATGCACACTTAGCCCACCGCAAAATACTCTCAAAATACGGGACGGTGTACACCCTACATTGTTGTGATTAAAGCAGAAATACGAATGAAATTATTTCTAGCAACGGGTATAACTTTAAAAGTTTTTATGGGAGGCCGACAAATTTATATTCAAATTAAAGCTGAGGTTCTCCTCTTTCAGAAAATCACATGACTTTTGGATTTGGACAAATTCTTCATACCTTAAACGGTCTCCATGCACACTTAGCCCACCGCACAATACTCTCAAAAATACGGGACGGTGTACACCCTACATTGTTGTGATTAAAGCAGAAATACGAATGAAATTATTTCTAGCAACGGGTATAACTTTAAAAGTTTTTATGGGAGGCCGACAAATTTATATTCAAATTAAAGCTGAGGTTCTCCTCTTTCAGAAAATCACATGACTTTTGGATTTGGACAAATTCTTCATACCTTAAACGGTCTCCATGCACACTTAGCCCACCGCAAAATACGGGACGGTGTACACCCTACATTGTTGTGATTAAAGCAGAAATACGAATGAAATTATTTCTAGCAACGGGTATAACTTTAAAAGTTTTTATGGGAGGCCGACAAATTTATATTCAAATTAAAGCTGAGGTTCTCATATTTCAGAAAATCACATGACTTTTGGATTTGGACAAATTCTTCATACCTTAAACGGTCTCCATGCACACTTAGCCCACCGCAAAATACTCTCAAAATACGGGACGGTGTACACCCTACATTGTTGTGATTAAAGCAGAAATACGAATGAAATTATTTCTAGCAACGGGTATAACTTTAAAAGTTTTTATGGGAGGCCGACAAATTTATATTCAAATTAAAGCTGAGGTTCTCCCCTTTCAGAAAATCACATGACTTTTGGATTTGGACAAATTCTTCATACCTTAAACGGTCTCCATGCACACTTAGCCCACCGCAAAATACTCTCAAAATACGGGACGGTGTACACCCTACATTGTTGTGATTAAAGCAGAAATACGAATGAAATTATTTCTAGCAACGGGTATAACTTTAAAAGTTTTTATGGGAGGCCGACAAATTTATATTCAAATTAAAGCTGAGGTTCCCGGACAAATTCTTCATACCTTAAACGGTCTCCATGCACACTTAGCCCACCGCAAAATACTCTCAAAATACGGGACGGTGTACACCCTACATTGTTGTGATTAAAGCAGAAATACGAATGAAATTATTTCTAGCAACGGGTATAACTTTAAAAGTTTTTATGGGAGGCCGACAAATTTATATTCAAATTAAAGCTGAGGTTCTCCTCTTTCAGAAAATCACATGACTTTTGGATTTGGACAAATTCTTCATACCTTAAACGGTCTCCATGCACACTTAGCCCACCGCAAAATACTCTCAAAATACGGGACGGTGTACACCCTACATTGTTGTGATTAAAGCAGAAATACGAATGAAATTATTTCTAGCAACGGGTATAACTTTAAAAGTTTTTATGGGAGGCCGACAAATTTATATTCAAATTAAAGCTGAGGTTCTCCTCCTTCAGAAAATCACATGACTTTTGGATTTGGACAAATTCTTCATACCTTAAACGGTCTCCATGCACACTTAGCCCACCGCAAAATACTCTCAAAATACGGGACGGTGTACACCCTACATTGTTGTGATTAAAGCAGAAATACGAATGAAATTATTTCTAGCAACGGGTATAACTTTAAAAGTTTTTATGGGAGGCCGACAAATTTATATTCAAATTAAAGCTGAGGTTCTCCTCTTTCAGAAAATCACATGACTTTTGGATTTGGACAAATTCTTCATACCTTAAACGGTCTCCATGCACACTTAGCCCACCGAAAAATACTCTCAAAATACGGGACTGTGTACACCTACATTGTTGTGATTAAAGCAGAAATACGAATGAAATTATTTCTAGCAACGGGTATAACTTTGAAAGTTTTTATGGGAGGCCGACAAATTTATATTCAAATTAAAGCAGAGGTTCTCCTTTATCAGAAAATCACATGACTTTTGGATTTGGACAAATTCTTCATACCTTAAACGGTCTCCATGCACACTTAGCCCACCGCAAAATACTCAAAAATACGGGACGGTGTACACCCTACATTGTTGTGATTAAAGCAGAAATACGAATGAAATTATTTCTAGCAACGGGTATAACTTTAAAAGTTTTTATGGGAGGCCGACAAATTTATATTCAAATTAAAGCTGAGGTTCTCATACTGAAAATCACATGACTTTTTGATTTGGACAAATTCTTCATACCTTAAACGGTCTCCATGCACACTTAGCCCACCGCAAAATACTCTCAAAATACGGGACGGTGTACACCCTACATTGTTGTGATTAAAGCAGAAATACGAATGAAATTATTTCTAGCAACGGGTATAACTTTAAAAGTTTTTATGGGAGGCCGACAAATTTATATTCAAATTAAAGCTGAGGTTCTCCTCCTTCAGAAAATCACATGACTTTTGGATTTGGACAAATTCTTCATACCTTAAACGGTCTCCATGCACACTTAGCCCACCGCAAAATACTCTCAAAATACGAGACGGTGTACACCCTACATTGTTGTGATTAAAGCAGAAATACGAATGAAATTATTTCTAGCAACGGTATAACTTTAAAAGTTTTTATGGGAGGCGGACAAATTTATATTCAAATTAAAGCTGAGGTTCTCCTCTGTCAGAAAATCACATGACTTTTGGATTTGGACAAATTCTTCATACCTTAAACGGTCTCCATGCACACTTAGCCCACCGCAAAATACTCTCAAAATACGGACGGTGTACACCCTACATTGTTGTGATTAAAGCAGAAATACGAATGAAATTATTTCTAGCAACGGGTATAACTTTAAAAGTTTTTATGGGAGGCCGACAGATTTATATTCAAATTAAAGCTGAGGTTCTCCACTTTCAGCAAATCACATGACTTTTGGATTTGGACAAATTCTTCATACCTTAAACGGTCTCCATGCACACTTAGCCCACCGCAAAATACTCTCAAAATACGAGACGGTGTACACCCTACATTGTTGTGATTAAAGCAGAAATACGAATGAAATTATTTCTAGCAACGGTATAACTTTAAAAGTTTTTATGGGAGGCGGACAAATTTATATTCAAATTAAAGCTGAGGTTCTCCTCTTTCAGAAAATCACATGACTTTTGGATTTGGACAAATTCTTCATACCTTAAACGGTCTCCATGCACACTTAGCCCACCGCAAAATACTCTCAAAATACGGGACGGTGTACACCCTACATTGTTGTGATTAAAGCAGAAATACGAATGAAATTATTTCTAGCAACGGGTATAACTTTAAAAGTTTTTAAGGGAGGCCGACAAATTTATATTCAAATTAAAGCTGAGGTTCTCCTCCTTCAGAAAATCACATGACTTTTGGATTTGGACAAATTCTTCATACCTTAAACGGTCTCCATGCACACTTAGCCCACCGCAAAATACTCTCAAAATACGGGACGGTGTACACCCTACATTGTTGTGATTAAAGCAGAAATACGAATGAAATTATTTCTAGCAACGGGTATAACTTAAACAGTTTTTAAGGCAGGCCGACAAATTTATATTCAAATTAAAGCTGAGGTTCTCCTCTTTCAGAAAATCACATGACTTTGGGATTTGGACAAATTCTTCATACCTTAAACGGTCTCCATGCACACTTAGCCCACCGCAAAATACTCTCAAAATACGGGACGGTGTACACCCTACATTGTTGTGATTAAAGCAGAAATACGAATGAAATTATTTCTAGCAACGGGTATAACTTTAAAAGTTTTATGGGAGGCCGACAAATTTATATTCAAATTAAAGCTGAGGTTCTCCTCTTCAGAAAATCACATGACTTTTGATTTGGACAAATTCTTCATACCTTAAACGGTCTCCATGCACACTTAGCCCACCGCAAAATACTCTCAAAATACGGGACGGTGTACACCCTACATTGTTGTGATTAAAGCAGAAATACGAATGAAATTATTTCTAGCAACGGGTATAACTTTAAAAGTTTTTATGGGAGGCCGACAAATTTATATTCAAATTAAAGCTGAGGTTGTCCTCTTTCAGAACATCACATGACTTTTGGATTTTTGACAAATTCTTCATACCTTAAACGGTCTCCATGCACACTTAGCCCACCGCAAAATACTCTCAAAATACGGGACGGTGTACACCCTACATTGTTGTGATTAAAGCAGAAATACGAATGAAATTATTTCTAGCAACGGGTATAACTTTAAAAGTTTTTATGGGAGGCCGACAAATTTATATTCAAATTAAAGCTGAGGTTCTCCTCTTTCAGAAAATCACATGACTTTTGGATTTGGACAAATTCTTCATACCTTAAACGGTCTCCATGCACACTTAGCCCACCGCAAAATACTCTCAAAATACGGGACGGTGTACACCCTACATTGTTGTGATTAAAGCAGAAATACGAATGAAATTATTTCTAGCAACGGGTATAACTTTAAAAGTTTTTATGGGAGGCCGACAAATTTATATTCAAATTAAAGCTGAGGTTCCAAATTCTTCATACCTTAAACGGTCTCCATGCACACTTAGCCCACCGCAAAATACTCTCAAAATACGGGACGGTGTACACCCTACATTGTTGTGATTAAAGCAGAAATACGAATGAAATTATTTCTAGCAACGGGTATAACTTTAAAAGTTTTTATGGGAGGCCGACAAATTTATATTCAAATTAAAGCTGAGGTTCTCCTCTTTCAGAAAATCACATGACTTTTGGATTTGGACAAATTCTTCATACCTTAAACGGTCTCCATGCACACTTAGCCCACCGCAAAATACTCTCAAAATACGGGACTGTGTACACCTACATTGTTGTGATTAAAGCAGAAATACGAATGAAATTATTTCTAGCAACGGGTATAACTTTAAAAGTTTTTATGGGATGCCGACAAATTTATATTCAAATTAAAGCTGAGGTTCTCCTCTTTCAGAAAATCACATGACTTTTGGATTTGGACAAATTCTTCATACCTTAAACGGTCTCCATGCACACTTAGCCCACCGCAAAATACTCTCAAAATACGGGACGGTGTACACCCTACATTGTTGTGATTAAAGCAGAAATACGAATGAAATTATTTCTAGCAACGGGTATAACTTTAAAAGTTTTTATGGGAGGCCGACAAATTTATATTCAAATTAAAGCTGAGGTTCTCCTCTTTCAGAAAATCACATGACTTTGGATTTGGACAAATTCTTCATACCTTAAACGGTCTCCATGCACACTTAGCCCACCGCAAAATACTCTCAAAATACGGGACGGTGTACACCCTACATTGTTGTGATTAAAGCAGAAATACGAATGAAATTATTTCTAGCAACGGGTATAACTTTAAAGTTTTTATGGGAGGCCGACAAATTTATATTCAAATTAAAGCTGAGGTTCTCCTTTCAGAAAATCACATGACTTTGATTTGGACAAATTCTTCATACCTTAAACGGTCTCCATGCACACTTAGCCCACCGCAAAATACTCTCAAAATACGGGACGGTGTACACCCTACATTGTTGTGATTAAAGCAGAAATACGAATGAAATTATTTCTAGCAACGGGTATAACTTTAAAAGTTTTTATGGGAGGCCGACAAATTTATATTCAAATTAAAGCTGAGGTTCTCTTTCAGAAAATCACATGACTTTTGGATTTGGACAAATTCTTCATACCTTAAACGGTCTCCATGCACACTTAGCCCACCGCAAAATACTCTCAAAATACGGGACGGTGTACACCCTACATTGTTGTGATTAAAGCAGAAATACGAATGAAATTATTTCTAGCAACGGGTATAACTTTAAAAGTTTTTATGGGAGGCCGACAAATTTATATTCAAATTAAAGCTGAGGTTCTCCTTCAGAAAATCACATGACTTTTGGATTTGGACAAATTCTTCATACCTTAAACGGTCTCCATGCACACTTAGCCCACCGCAAAATACTCTCAAAATACGGGACGGTGTACACCCTACATTGTTGTGATTAAAGCAGAAATACGAATGAAATTATTTCTAGCAACGGGTATAACTTTAAAAGTTTTATGGGAGGCCGACAAATTTATATTCAAATTAAAGCTGAGGTTCTCCTCTTTCAGAAAATCACATGACTTTTCGATTTGGACAAATTCTTCATACCTTAAACGGTCTCCATGCACACTTAGCCCACCGCAAAATACTCAAAATACGGGACGGTGTACACCCTACATTGTTGTGATTAAAGCAGAAATACGAATGAAATTATTTCTAGCAACGGGTATAACTTTAAAAGTTTTTATGGGAGGCCGACAAATTTATATTCAAATTAAAGCTGAGGTTCTCTTTCAGAAAATCACATGACTTTTGGATTTGGACAAATTCTTCATACCTTAAACGGTCTCCATGCACACTTAGCCCACCGCAAAATACTCTCAAAATACGGGACGGTGTACACCCTACATTGTTGTGATTAAAGCAGAAATACGAATGAAATTATTTCTAGCAACGGTATAACTTTAAAAGTTTTTATGGGAGGCGGACAAATTTATATTCAAATTAAAGCTGAGGTTCTCCTCTTTCAGAAAATCACATGACTTTTTGATTTGGACAAATTCTTCATACCTTAAACGGTCTCCATGCACACTTAGCCCACCGCAAAATACTCTCAAAATACGGGACGGTGTACACCCTACATTGTTGTGATTAAAGCAGAAATACGAATGAAATTATTTCTAGCAACGGGTATAACTTTAAAAGTTTTTATGGGAGGCCGACAAATTTATATTCAAATTAAAGCTGAGGTTCTCCTCATTCAGAAAATCACATGACTTTTGGATTTGGACAAATTCTTCATACCTTAAACGGTCTCCATGCACACTTAGCCCACCGCAAAATACTCTCAAAATACGGGACGGTGTACACCCTACATTGTTGTGATTAAAGCAGAAATACGAATGAAATTATTTCTAGCAACGGGTATAACTTTAAAAGTTTTTATGGGAGGCCGACAAATTTATATTCAAATTAAAGCTGAGGTTCTCCTCTTCAGAAAATCACATGACTTTTGGATTTGGACAAATTCTTCATACCTTAAACGGTCTCCATGCACACTTAGCCCACCGCAAAATACTCTCAAAATACGGGACGGTGTACACCCTACATTGTTGTGATTAAAGCAGAAATACGAATGAAATTATTTCTAGCAACGGGTATAACTTTAAAAGTTTTTATGGGAGGCCGACAAATTTATATTCAAATTAAAGCTGAGGTTCTCCTCCTTCAGAAAATCACATGACTTTTGGATTTGGACAAATTCTTCATACCTTAAACGGTCTCCATGCACACTTAGCCCACCGCAAAATACTCTCAAAATACGGGACGGTGTACATTTGTTGTGATTAAAGCAAAAATACGAATGAAATTATTTCTAGCAACGGGTATAACTTTAAAAGTTTTTATGGGAGGCCGACAAATTTATATTCAAATTAAAGCTGAGGTTCTCCTCTTTCAGAAAATCACATGACTTTGGGATTTGGACAAATTCTTCATACCTTAAACGGTCTCCATGCACACTTAGCCCACCGCAAAATACTCTCAAAATACGGGACGGTGTACACCCTACATTGTTGTGATTAAAGCAGAAATACGAATGAAATTATTTCTAGCAACGGGTATAACTTTAAAAGTTGTTATGGGAGGCCGACAAATTTATATTCAAATTAAAGCTGAGGTTCTTTCAGAAAATCACATGACTTTTGGATTTGGACAAATTCTTCATACCTTAAACGGTCTCCATGCACACTTAGCCCACCGCAAAATACTCAAAAAATACGGGACGGTGTACACCCAGACTGGAGGGATTAAAGCAGAAATACGAATGAAATTATTTCTAGCAACGGGTATAACTTTAAAAGTTTTTATGGGAGTGACAAATTTATATTCAAATAAAAGCTGAGGTTCTCCTCTTTCAGAAAATCACATGACTTTTGGATTTGGACAAATTCTTCATACCTTAAACGGTCTCCATGCACACTTAGCCCACCGCAAAATACGGGACGGTGTACACCCTACATTGTTGTGATTAAAGCAGAAATACGAATGAAATTATTTCTAGCAACGGGTATAACTTTAAAAGTTATTTAGGGAGGCCGACAAATTTATATTCAAATTAAAGCTGAGGTTCTCCTCTTTCAGAAAATCACATGACTTTTGGATTTGGACAAATTCTTCATACCTTAAACGGTCTCCATGCACACTTAGCCCACCGCAAAATACTCTCAAAATACGGGACGGTGTACACCCTACATTGTTGTGATTAAAGCAGAAATACGAATGAAATTATTTCTAGCAACGGGTATAACTTTAAAAGTTTTTATGGGAGGCCGACAAATTTATATTCAAATTAAAGCTGAGGTTCTCCTCCTTCAGAAAATCACATGACTTTTGGATTTGGACAAATTCTTCATACCTTAAACGGTCTCCATGCACACTTAGCCCACCGCAAAATACTCTCAAAATACGGGACGGTGTACACCCTACATTGTTGTGATTAAAGCAGAAATACGAATGAAATTATTTCTAGCAACGGGTATAACTTTAAAAGTTTTTATGGGAGGCCGACAAATTTATATTCAAATTAAAGCTGAGGTTCTCCTCTTTCAGAAAATCACATGACTTTTGGATTTGGACAAATTCTTCATACCTTAAACGGTCTCCATGCACACTTAGCCCACCGCAAAATACTCTCAAAATACGGGACGGTGTACACCCTACATTGTTGTGATTAAAGCAGAAATACGAATGAAATTATTTCTAGCAACGGGTATAACTTTAAAAGTTTTATGGGAGGCCGACAAATTTATATTCAAATTAAAGCTGAGGTTCTCCTCCTTCAGAAAATCACATGACTTTTGGATTTGGACAAATTCTTCATACCTTAAACGGTCTCCATGCACACTTAGCCCACCGCAAAATACTCTCAAAATACGGGACGGTGTACACCCTACATTGTTGTGATTAAAGCAGAAATACGAATGAAATTATTTCTAGCAACGGGTATAACTTTAAAAGTTTTTATGGGAGGCCGACAAATTTATATTCAAATTAAAGCTGAGGTTCTCCTCTTTCAGAAAATCACATGACTTTTGGATTTGGACAAATTCTTCATACCTTAAACGGTCTCCATGCACACTTAGCCCACCGCAAAATACTCTCAAAATACGGGACGGTGTACACCCTACATTGTTGTGATTAAAGCAGAAATACGAATGAAATTATTTCTAGCAACGGGTATAACTTTAAAAGTTTTTATGGGAGGCCGACAAATTTATATTCAAATTAAAGCTGAGGTTCTCCTCTTCAGAAAATCACATGACTTTTGGATTTGGACAAATTCTTCATACCTTAAACGGTCTCCATGCACACTTAGCCCACCGCAAAATACTCAAAATACGGGACGGTGTACACCCTACATTGTTGTGATTAAAGCAGAAATACGAATGAAATTATTTCTAGCAACGGGTATAACTTTAAAAGTTTTTATGGGAGGCCGACAAATTTATATTCAAATTAAAGCTGAGGTTCTCCTCTTTCAGAAAATCACATGACTTTTGATTTGGACAAATTCTTCATACCTTAAACGGTCTCCATGCACACTTAGCCCACCGCAAAATACACGACGGTGTACACCCTACATTGTTGTGATTAAAGCAGAAATACGAATGAAATTATTTCTAGCAACGGGTATAACTTTAAAAGTTTTTATGGGAGGCCGACAAATTTATATTCAAATTAAAGCTGAGGTTCTCCTCTTTCAGAAAATCACATGACTTTGGATTTGGACAAATTCTTCATACCTTAAACGGTCTCCATGCACACTTAGCCCACCGCAAAATACTCTCAAAATACGGGACGGTGTACACCCTACATTGTTGTGATTAAAGCAGAAATACGAATGAAATTATTTCTAGCAACGGGTATAACTTTAAAAGTTTTATGGAGGGCGGACAAATTTATATTCAAATTAAAGCTGAGGTTCTCCTCTTTCAGAAAATCACATGACTTTTGGATTTGGACAAATTCTTCATACCTTAAACGGTCTCCATGCACACTTAGCCCACCGCAAAATACTCTCAAAATACGGGACGGTGTACACCCTACATTGTTGTGATTAAAGCAGAAATACGAATGAAATTATTTCTAGCAACGGGTATAACTTTAAAAGTTTTTATGGGAGGCCGACAAATTTATATTCAAATTAAAGCTGAGGTTCTCCTCTTTCAGAAAATCACATGACTTTTGGATTTGGACAAATTCTTCATACCTTAAACGGTCTCCATGCACACTTAGCCCACCGCAAAATACTCTCAAAATACGGGACGGTGTACACCCTACATTGTTGTGATTAAAGCAGAAATACGAATGAAATTATTTCTAGCAACGGGTATAACTTTAAAAGTTTTTATGGGAGGCCGACAAATTTATATTCAAATTAAAGCTGAGGTTCTCCTCTTGCAGAAAATCACATGACTTTTTGATTTGGACAAATTCTTCATACCTTAAACGGTCTCCATGCACACTTAGCCCACCGCAAAATACTCTCAAAATACGGGACGGTGTACACCCTACATTGTTGTGATTAAAGCAGAAATACGAATGAAATTATTTCTAGCAACGGGTATAACTTAAAAAGGTTTTATTGGAGCCCGACAAATTTATATTCAAATTAAAGCTGAGGTTCTCCTCTTTCAGAAAATCACATGACTTTTGGATTTGGACAAATTCTTCATACCTTAAACGGTCTCCATGCACACTTAGCCCACCGCAAAATACTCTCAAAATACGGGACGGTGTACACCCTACATTGTTGTGATTAAAGCAGAAATACGAATGAAATTATTTCTAGCAACGGGTATAACTTTAAAAGTTTTTATGGGAGGCCGACAAATTTATATTCAAATTAAAGCTGAGGTTCTCCTCTTTCAGAAAATCACAAGACTTTGGATTTGGACAAATTCTTCATACCTTAAACGGTCTCCATGCACACTTAGCCCACCGCAAAATACTCTCAAAATACGGGACGGTGTACACCCTACATTGTTGTGATTAAAGCAGAAATACGAATGAAATTATTTCTAGCAACGGGTATAACTTTAAAAGTTTTTATTGGAGGGCGACAAATTTATATTCAAATTAAAGCTGAGGTTCTCCTCTTTCAGAAAATCACATGACTTTTGGATTTGGACAAATTCTTCATACCTTAAACGGTCTCCATGCACACTTAGCCCACCGCAAAATACTCTCAAAATACGGGACGGTGTACACCCTACATTGTTGTGATTAAAGCAGAAATACGAATGAAATTATTTCTAGCAACGGGTATAACTTTAAAAGTTTTATGGGAGGCCGACAAATTTATATTCAAATTAAAGCTGAGGTTCTCCTCTTTCAGAAAATCACATGACTTTTGAATTTGGACAAATTCTTCATACCTTAAACGGTCTCCATGCACACTTAGCCCACCGCAAAATACTCAAAA
>CM055820.1:50216078-50280781 GCA_029582265.1 Zoroaster sp. YZ-2022
TGACTTGGTGGCATCCTTTGGTGGCATCCTATAGTGGCATGACTATAGAGTTGCCTTTTGCCCTTCAACCGCCTTAACTCTGATGGTGAAGATGGAAGGAACAAGGTTGCGCTCACTACAAACTCACAGTCTGGGCTATCTGTGGACAGTAAAATAATTGAATAAGAAATATTTTCAGTGGCTAATGATTTTTGTGTATTATAGGAGCCGATTAGGGATAAGGCTGTGCCAGGTATCCGGATGAATGAAACTGTCATTACCCGGTTCCATTTTTCAGTTCCAATTACCTGTAAATGACTTAAAAAAATTACTAAACATTTAAGCCACACAAATGGAAGTCTCCAAATTTTTGTTAACATTTTTTGTGTTCAAGTCATTTGTAATATTGAGGCGGGAAAAGTATTACAATAAGTCCACATTTATTAAGACTCTAATTAAACAAGAGAAACTTGTGTTCATATTGGTTATTTTATACATTCGGGAGTATTTAAGTGTTTTACAATTTATTTACGGGTAGCCGAAGATTCCCCTTTTTGGGGTATCCGGTTCCTGAAATATAAACCAAAAACACACAGTCTTAAGTAATATTAGTTTTCCAAACTTAATCTGCCCATGTTCCTGTTTTTCCATTTTCTCTTTTTTTCTGTGGGGGTATGGATTCATCAAAAATTAATAAATAATTGTTTGAATGCAGAAAAACTTACATGATGTTCATCATGACCCTTAAGTAGTGTAAACTGTGGCAAGCATGATCAACCATTGATCTGAAATATAAACATATCATGTAAAAACAAAATTACATGTAAATGTTTTCAAAGAGGGATGAAGAATAATGGGTCATGCTAACAAAACACATAAGTCAGAAACCCCTCATGTTATTAATAATATTATCAGGAAAAAATAATGCAATTGTCAGAAAAATGCCTTTAAGTTAGGCGTTAGAATAGAATATAATACATGTGACCTCTTCCTCCTCCATGTGACATTTTCATTATCTCAATAAAGGTGGTGATTGTTTCAGGCCTACTTATAGTAAGAAAAGTGCAAGAATAAACTGCAGTGCAGCAACCACCACGATATGAAATACTGATATGCCAATTGCCTACTACTAACTAGTAACGTTAGTAGTACTGTAACATCCCCCATGTGTGTGTGTATTTTGTTAATAAAACAGCTAACAGATCATGTCCACATATCATGATGACCCCTCCATCCATTTTACAGAACAATGACAATGGGCTGTACACTAATAGCTAGCATACACAATACACATTTACATGGCCAGCACATGACCTGGCAGCACAAACTAATGTTAACGTTATACTTATAACCATGGTTTTGTAGTCATTATCTGTGTACTAAAACAAACATACATGTATAATAAATGTGAAAGTTTACATACCTTCAAATGAAACAAAGTAATGAAGACCCCTTCCATTCATTGTGAACGATTCTCCAACGATCATTGGGACGAAACAAAAGACATCGTATCGTAGTTAAAAATGGCGGTTGGAAAAATGTGACCTGCACAGCTGCGTGACGTATTTCTTTTCGTCCAATCAAAATGGCTGATTTGCTGACATGACGTCACCGATAAGAAAATTGACCCGGAAATGGGTCAACAATATTTGACCCGGCAAAAGGGTCAACAGTTTGACCCGGGAGTTTTAAGAGTGTACCTTAAGAATAAAGGTAGACCAATTGGCGTACCTAAGAGGAGACACAGTATTAATCTTTAATGGGTTTTCTTCCATGTACTTTAAAATCTCAAGACTAAAAGGTACACTAATTGGCGTACCTTAAGACTAAAGGTACACCAATTGGCGTACCTTAGAGGAGACACAGTATTAATCTTTATTGGGTTTTCTTCCATGTACTTTAAACATCTCAAGACTAAAAGGTACACCAATTGGCATACCTTAAGACTAAAGGTACACCAATTGGCGTACCTTAGAGGAGACACAGTATTAATCTTTATTGGGTTTTCTTCCATGTACTTTATTCATCTCAAGACTAAAGGTACACCAATTGGCGTACCTTAAGAATAAAGGTAGACCAATTGGCGTACCTAAGAGGAGACACAGTATTAATCTTTATTGGGTTTTCTTCCATGTACTTTAAACATCTCAAGACTAAAAGGTACACTAATTGGCATACCTTAAGACTAAAGGTACACCAATTGGCGTACCTTAGAGGAGACACAGTATTAATCTTTATTGGGTTTTCTTCCATGTACTTTAAACATCTCAAGACTAAAAGGTACATCAATTGGCGTACCTTAAGAGTAAAGGTACACCAATTGGCGTACCTTAGAGGAGACACAGTATTAATCTTTATTGGGTTTTCTTCCATGTACTTTATTCATCTCAAGACTAAAGGTACACCAATTGGCGTACCTTAAGAATGAAGGTAGACCAATTGGCGTACCTTAGAGGAGACACAGTATTAATCTTTATTGGGTTTTCTTCCATGTACTTTAAACATCTCAAGACTAAAAGGTACACCAATTGGCGTACCTTAAGACTAAAGGTACACCAATTGGCGTACCTTAGAGGAGACACAGTATTAATCTTTATTGAGTTTTCTTCCATGTACTTTAAACATCTCAAGACTAAAAGGTACACCAATTGGCGTACCTTAAGACTAAAGGTACACCAATTGGCGTACCTTAGAGGAGACACAGTATTAATCTTTATTGGGTTTTCTTCCATGTACTTTATTCATCTCAAGACTAAAGGTACACCAATTGGCGTACCTTAAGAATGAAGGTAGACCAATTGGCGTACCTTAGAGGAGACACAGTATTAATCTTTATTGGGTTTTCTTCCATGTACTTTAAACATCTCAAAACTAAAGGTACACCAATTGGCGTACCTTAAGACTAAAGGTACACCAATTGGCGTACCTTAAGACTAAAGGTACACCAATTGGCGTACCTTAGAGGAGACACAGTATTAATCTTTATTGGGTTTTCTTCCATGTACTTTATTCATCTCAAGACTAAAGGTACACCAATTGGCGTACCTTAAGAATGAAGGTAGACCAATTGGCGTACCTTAGAGGAGACACAGTATTAATCTTTATTGGGTTTTCTTCCATGTACTTTAAACATCTCAAGACTAAAGGTACACCAATTGGCGTACCTTAAGACTAAAGGTACACCAATTGGCGTACCTTAAGACTAAAGGTACACCAATTGGCGTACCTTAGAGGAGACACAGTATTAATCTTTATTGGGTTTTCTTCCATGTACTTTATTCATCTCAAGACTAAAGGTACACCAATTGGCGTACCTTAAGACTAAAGGTACACCAATTGGCGTACCTTAAGACTAAAGGTACGCCAATTGGCGTACCTTAGAAGAGAAACAGTATTAATCTTTAATGGGTTGTACTTTAAACATCTCAAGACTAAAGGTACACCAATTGGCGTACCTTAAGACTAAAGGTACACCAAGTGGCGTACCTTAGAGGAGACACAGTATTAATCTTTATTGGGTTTTCTTCCATGTACTTTAAACATCTCAAGACTAAAAGGTATACCAATTGGCGTACCTTAAGACTAAAGGTACACCAATTGGCGTACCTTAGAGGAGACACAATATTAATCTTTATTGGGTTTTCTTCCATGTACTTTATTCATCTCAAGACTAAAGGTACACCAATTGGCGTACCTTAAGAATAAAGGTAGACCAATTGGCGTACCTAAGAGGAGACACAGTATTAATCTTTAATGGGTTTTCTTCCATGTACTTTAAACATCTCAAGACTAAAAGGTACACTAATTGGCGTACCTTAAGACTAAAGGTACACCAATTGGCGTACCTTAGAGGAGACACAGTATTAATCTTTATTGGGTTTTCTTCCATGTACTTTAAACATCTCATGACTAAAAGGTACACCAATTGGCGTACCTTAAGACTAAAGGTACACCAATTGGCGTACCTTAGAGGAGACACAGTATTAATCTTTATTGGGTTTTCTTCCATGTACTTTATTCATCTCAAGACTAAAGGTACACCAATTGGCGTACCTTAAGAATAAAGGTAGACCAATTGGCGTACCTTAGAGGAGACACAGTATTAAACTTTATTGGGTTTTCTTCCATGTACTTTATTCATCTCAAGACTAAAGGTACACCAATTGGCGTACCTTAAGAATAAAGGTAGACCAATTGGCGTACCTAAGAGGAGACACAGTATTAATCTTTATTGGGTTTTCTTCCATGTACTTTAAACATCTCAAGACTAAAAGGTACACTAATTGGCGTACCTTAAGACTAAAGGTACACCAATTGGTGTACCTTAGAGGAGACACAGTATTAATCTTTATTGGGTTTTCTTCCATGTACTTTAAACATCTCAAGACTAAAAGGTACATCAATTGGCGTACCTTAAGAGTAAAGGTACACCAATTGGCGTACCTTAAAGGAGACACAGTATTAATCTTTATTGGGTTTTCTTCCATGTACTTTATTCATCTCAAGACTAAAGGTACACCAATTGGCGTACCTTAAGAATGAAGGTAGACCAATTGGCGTACCTTAGAGGAGACACAGTATTAATCTTTATTGGGTTTTCTTCCATGTACTTTATTTATCTCAAGACTAAAGGTACACCAATTGGCGTACCTTAGAGGAGACACAGTATTAATCTTTATTGGGTTTTCTTCCATGTACTTTAAACATCTCAAGACTAAAGGTACACCTATTGGCGTACCTTAAGACTAAAGGTACACCAATTGGCGTACCTTAAGACTAAAGGTACACCAATTGGCGTACCTTAAGACTAAAGGTACACCAATTGGCGTACCTTAAGACTAAAGGTACACCAATTGGCGTACCTTAGAAGAGAAACAGTATTAATCTTTATTGGGGTTTCTTCCATGTACTTTAAACATCTCAAGACAAAAGGTACACCAAAGGGACAGTGTTAATCTTCAGTGGCTTTTCTTACATGCATGTAACATCTCAAAAATAATTTGTTCTATTAGCATAAATTGTGGTTTGCCATGGTTTAGTAAATAATACATTTGGTAAATAATTAATTGGTATTTTTGTTATTGTAATAAATTATTGTAGTCTGAATTGTATTTGTGTGTATGTGTTTTTTTTACATCAAAAATAGCATTTTGTCAACTGATTTGTACAAAAACAACAAGAAGAAATTAATTTTAGGAAAATAAATGTAATCCCAACGTTGTTTATATTATCCTATCAATTTTCCTTGGAAAAACACACACAGCAACATTCCTACTTGAAATAATTTTAAATACCAAGCATTTGCAGTTAAAATACAAATTTGAAAATAAGGCGTTAATTAATTTCTCTTTTATTTGCAGAAATTTGGGAAACAACCATTTCCAATAATACGTAAATGTTTCCAATTGTGTTATAATGTCTTCATACCTTAAACGGTCTCCATGTACACGTAGCCCCCTGTAAAATACGGTCAACTTGCATGCGGTTTCACAGCAAACAATACAGCACTGTACACTGTTACGAAAGAAACATTTCTAGGGTTGAGAATAACTTTTCAAGTTTTCAAGGGAGGCCGATAAATTTATATCTAAATTAAAGCTTAGATTCTCCCCTTTCGGAAAAACACAAAAATGTTGAATTTGAATAATGTCTTCATACCTTAAACGGCCTCCATTCACACTTAGCCCCCTGTAAAATACGGTCAACTTGCATGCGGTTTCACAGCAAACAATACAGCACTGTACACTGTTACGAAAAACTTTTCTAGGGATGGGAATAACTTTAAAAGTTTTCAAGGGAGGCCGATAACATTGATATCTAAATTAAATCTTAGATTCTCCCCTTTCGGAAAAACACAAACATTTTGAATTTGGATAATGTCTTCATACCTTAAACGGCCTCCATGCACACTTAGCCCCCTGTAAAATACGGTCAACTTGCATGCGGTTTCACAGCAAACAATACAGCACTGTACACTGTTACGAAAGAAACATTTCTAGGGTTGAGAATAACTTTTCAAGTTTTCAAGAGAGGCCGATAAATTTATATTCAAATTAAAGCTGAGGTTCTCCTCTTTCAGAAAATCACATGACTTTTGGATTTGGACAAATTCTTCATACCTTAAACGGTCTCCATGCACACTTAGCCCTCCGCAAAATACTCTCAAAATACGGGACGGTGTACCCCTACATTGTTGTGATTAAAGCAGAAATACGAATGAAATTATTTCTAGCAACGGGTATAACTTTAAAAGTTTTTATGGGAGGCCGACAAATTTATATTCAAATTAAAGCTGAGGTTCTCCTCTTTCAGAAAATCACATGACTTTTGGATTTGGACAAATTCTTCATACCTTAAACGGTCTCCATGCACATTTAGCCCACCGCAAAATACTCTCAAAATACGGGACGGTGTACACCCTACATTGTTGTGATTAAAGCAGAAATACGAATGAAATTATTTCTAGCAACGGGTATAACTTTAATTGTTTTTATGGGAGGCCGACAAATTTATATTCAAATTAAAGCTGAGGTTCTCCTCTTTCAGAAAATCACATGACTTTTGGATTTGGACAAATTCTTCATACCTTAAACGGTCTCCATGCACATTTAGCCCACCGCAAAATACTCTCAAAATACGGGACGGTGTACACCCTACATTGTTGTGATTAAAGCAGAAATACGGATGAAATTATTTCTAGCAACGGGTATAACTTTAAAAGTTTTTAAGGGAGGCCGACAAATTTATATTCAAATTAAAGCTGAGGTTCTCCTCTTTCAGAAAATCACATGACTTTTGGATTTGGACAAATTCTTCATACCTTAAACGGTCTCCATGCACATTTAGCCCACCGCAAAATACTCTCAAAATACGGGACGGTGTACACCCTACATTGTTGTGATTAAAGCAGAAATACGAATGAAATTATTTCTAGCAACGGGTATAACTTTAAAAGTTTTTATGGGAGGCCGACAAATTTATATTCAAATTAAAGCTGAGGTTCTCCTCTTTCAGAAAATCACATGACTTTTGGATTTGGACAAATTCTTCATACCATAAACGGTCTCCATGCACATTTAGCCCACCGCAAAATACTCTCAAAATGCGGGACGGTGTACCCCACAGATTGCTGTGATTAAAGCAGAAATACGAATGAAATTATTTCTAGCAACGGGTATAACTTTAAAAGTTTTTATGGGAGGCCGACAAATTTATATTCAAATTAAAGCTGAGGTTCTCCTCTTTCAGAAAATCACATGACTTTTGGATTTGGACAAATTCTTCATACCTTAAACGGTCTCCATGCACATTTAGCCCACCGCAAAATACTCTCAAAATACGGGACGGTGTACCCCACAGATTGCTGTGATTAAAGCAGAAATACTTATGAACTTTTTTCTAGCAACGGGTATAACTTTAAAAGTTTTATGGGAGGCCGACAAATTTATATTCAAATTAAAGCTGAGGTTCTCCTCTTTCAGAAAATCACATGACTTTTGGATTTGGACAAATTCTTCATACCTTAAACGGTCTCCATGCACTTAGCCCACCGCAAAATACTCTCAAAATACGGGACGGTGTACACCCTACATTGTTGTGATTAAAGCAGAAATACGAATGAAATTATTTCTAGCAACGGGTATAACTTTAAAAGTTTTATGGGAGGCCGACAAATTTATATTCAAATTAAAGCTGAGGTTCTCCTCTTTCAGAAAATCACATGACTTTTGGATTTGGACAAATTCTTCATACCTTAAACGGTCTCCATGCACACTTAGCCCACCGCAAAATACTCTCAAAATACGGGACGTGTACACCCTACATTGATGTGATTAAAGCAGAAATACGAATGAAATTATTTCTAGCAACGGGTATAACTTTAAAAGTTTTTATGGGAGGCCGACAAATTTATATTCAAATTAAAGCTGAGGTTCTCCTCTTTCAGAAAATCACATGACTTTTGGATTTGGACAAATTCTTCATACCTTAAACGGTCTCCATGCACATTTAGCCCACCGCAAAATACTCTCAAAATACGGTAGTGTGTACACCTACATTGTTGTGATTAAAGCAGAAATACGAATGAAATTATTTCTAGCAACGGGTATAACTTTAAAAGTTTTTATGGGAGGCCGACAAATTTATATTCAAATTAAAGCTGAGGTTCTCCTCTTTCAGAAAATCACATGACTTTTGGATTTGGACAAATTCTTCATACCTTAAACGGTCTCCATGCACATTTAGCCCACCGCAAAATACTCTCAAAATACGGGACGGTGTACACCCTACATTGTTGTGATTAAAGCAGAAATACGAATGAAATTATTTCTAGCAACGGGTATAACTTTAAAAGTTTTTATGGGAGGCCGACAAATTTATATTCAAATTAAAGCTGAGGTTCTCCTCTTTCAGAAAATCACATGACTTTTGGTTGGACAAATTCTACATACCTTAAATCGTCTCCATGGTCACATCTCCCACCGCAAAATACTCTCAAAATACGGGACGGTGTACACCCTACATTGTTGTGATTAAAGCAGAAATACGAATGAAATTATTTCTAGCAACGGGTATAACTTTAAAAATTTTATGGGAGGCCGACAAATTTATATTCAAATTAAAGCTGAGGTTCTCCTCTTTCAGAAAATCACATGACTTTTGGATTTGGACAAATTCTTCATACCTTAAACGGTCTCCATGCACATTTAGCCCACCGCAAAATAATCTAAAAATTCTGGAAGGTGTACCCACAAGATATTTGTGATTAAAGCAGAAATACGAATTAAATTATTTCTAGCAACAGGTATAAATTTAAAAGTTTTTATGGTAGGACGACATATTTATTTTTAAATTTAATCTGAGATTCTCCTATTTCAGTAAATCACATGACTTTTTTTTTTGGACAAATTCTTCATACCTTAAACGGTCTCCATGCACATTTAGCCCACCGCAAAATACTCTCAAAATACGGGACGGTGTACACCCTACATTGTTGTGATTAAAACAGAAATACGAATGAAATTATTTCTAGCGACGGTTATAACTTTAAAAGTTTTTATGGGAGGCCGACAAATTTATATTCAAATTAAAGCTGAGGTTCTCCTCTTTCAGAAAATCACATGACTTTTGGATTTGGACAAATTCTTCATACCTTAAACGGTCTCCATGCACATTTAGCCCACCGCAAAATACTCTCAAAATACGGGACGGTGTACACCCTACATTGTTGTGATTAGAGCAGAAATACGAATGAAATTATTTCTAGCAACTGGTATAACTTTAAAAGTTTTATGGGAGGCCGACAAATTTATATTCAAATTAAAGCTGAGGTTCTCCTCTTTCAGAAAATCACATGACTTTTGGATTTGGACAAATTCTTCATACCTTAAACGGTCTCCATGCACACTTAGCCCACCGCACAATACTCTCAAAATACGGGACGGTGTACACTCTACATTGTTGTGATTAAAGCAGAAATACGAATGAAATTATTTCTAGCAACAGGTATAACTTTAAAAGTTTTTATGGGAGGCCGACAAATTTATATTCAAATTAAAGCTGAGGTTCTCCTCTTTCAGAAAATCACATGACTTTTGGATTTGGACAAATTCTTCATACCTTAAACGGTCTCCATGCACACTTAGCCCACCGCAAAATACTCTCAAAATACGGGACGGTGTACACCCTACATTGTTGTGATTAAAGCAGAAATACGAATGAAATTATTTCTAGCAACGGGTATAACTTTAAAAGTTTTTATAGGAAGCCGACAAATTTATATTCAAATTAAAGCTGAGGTTCTCCTCTTTCAGAAAATCACATGACTTTTGAATTTGGACAAATTCTTCATACCTTAAACGGTCTCCATGCACATTTAGCCCACCGCAAAATACTCTCAAAATACGGGACGGTGTACACCCTACATTGTTGTGATTAAAGCAGAAATACGAATGAAATTATTTCTAGCAACGGGTATAACTTTAAAAGTTTTATGGGAGGCCGACAAATTTATATTCAAATTAAAGCTGAGGTTCTCCTCTTTCAGAAAATCACATGACTTTTGGATTTGGACAAATTCTTCATACCTTAAACGGTCTCCATGCACATTTAGCCCACCGCAAAATACTCTCAAAATACGGGACGGTGTACACCCTACATTGTTGTGATTAAAGCAGAAATACGAATGAAATTATTTCTAGCAACGGGTATAACTTTAAAAGTTTTTAATGGAGGCCGACAAATTTATATTCAAATTAAAGCTGAGGTTCTCCTCTTTCAGAAAATCACATGACTTTTGGATTTGGACAAATTCTTCATACCTTAAACGGTCTCCATGCACACTTAGCCCACCGCAAAATACTCTCAAAATACGGGACGGTGTACACCCTACATTGTTGTGATTAAAGCAGAAATACAAATGAAATTATTTCTAGCAACGGGTATAACTTTAAAAGTTTTTATGGGAGGCCGACAAATTTATATTCAAATTAAAGCTGAGGTTCTCCTCTTTCAGAAAATCACATGACTTTTGGATTTGGACAAATTCTTCATACCTTAAACGGTCTCCATGCACATTTAGCCCAGCGCAAAATACTCTCAAAATGCGGGACGGTGTACACCGTAGATTGTTGTGATTAAAGCAAAAATACGAATGAAATTATTTCTAGCAACGGGTATAACTTTAAAAGTTTTTATTGGAGGCCGACAAATTTATATTCAAATTAAAGCTGAGGTTCTCCTCTTTCAGAAAATCACATGACTTTTGGATTTGGACAAATTCTTCATACCTTAAACGGTCTCCATGCACATTTAGCCCACCGCAAAATACTCTCAAAATACGGGACGGTGTACACCCTACATTGTTGTGATTAAAGCAGAAATACGAATGAAATTATTTCTAGCAACGGGTATAACTTTAAAGTTTTTATGGGAGGCCGACAAATTTATATTCAAATTAAAGCTGAGGTTCTCCTCTTTCAGAAAATCACATGACTTTTGGATTTGGACAAATTCTTCATACCTTAAACGGTCTCCATGCACACTTAGCCCACCGCAAAATACTCTCAAAATACGGGACGGTGTACACCCTACATTGTTGTGATTAAAGCAGAAATACGAATGAAATTATTTCTAGCAACGGGTATAACTTTAAAAGTTTTATGGGAGGCCGACAAATTTATATTCAAATTAAAGCTGAGGTTCTCCTCTTTCAGAAAATCACATGACTTTTGGATTTGGACAAATTCTTCATACCATAAACGGTCTCCATGCACATTTAGCCCACCGCAAAATACTCTCAAAATACGAGACGGTGTACACCCTACATTGTTGTGATTAAAGCAGAAATACGAATGAAATTATTTCTAGCAACGGTATAACTTTAAAAGTTTTTATGGGAGGCGGACAAATTTATATTCAAATTAAAGCTGAGGTTCTCCTCTTTCAGAAAATCACATGACTTTTGGATTTGGACAAATTCTTCATACCATAAACGGTCTCCATGCACTTAGCCCACCGCAAAATACTCTCAAAATGCGGGACGGTGAACCCCACAGATTGCTGTGATTAAAGCAGAAATACGAATGAAATTATTTCTAGCAACAGGTATAACTTTAAAAGTTTTATGGGAGGCCGACAAATTTATATTCAAATTAAAGCTGAGGTTCTCCTCTTTCAGAAAATCACATGACTTTTGGATTTGGACAAATTCTTCATACCTTAAACGGTCTCCATGCACATTTAGCCCACCGCAAAATACTCTCAAAATACGGGACGGTGTACACCCTACATTGTTGTGATTAAAGCAGAAATACGAATGAAATTATTTCTAGCAACGGGTATAACTTTAAAAGTTTTTATGGGAGGCCGACAAATTTATATTCAAATTAAAGCTGAGGTTCTCCTCTTTCAGAAAATCACATGACTTTTGGATTTGGACAAATTCTTCATACCTTAAACGGTCTCCATGCACATTTAGCCCACCGCAAAATACTCTCAAAATACGGGACGGTGTACACCCTACATTGTTGTGATTAAAGCAGAAATACAAATGAAATTATTTCTAGCAACGGTTATAAATTTAAATGTTTTTTGGGTTGGCTACAAATTTATATTCAAATTAAAGCTGAGGTTCTCCTCTTTCAGAAAATCACATGACTTTTGGATTTGGACAAATTCTTCATACCTTAAACGGTCTCCATGCACATAGCCCAACGCAAAATACTCTCAAAATACGGGACGGTGTACACCCTACATTGTTGTGATTAAAGCAGAAATAAGAATGAAATTATTTCTAGCAACGGGTATAACTTTAAAAGTTTTTATGGGAGGCCGACAAATTTATATTCAAATTAAAGCTGAGGTTCTCCTCTTTCAGAAAATCACATGACTTTTGGATTTGGACAAATTCTTCATACCTTAAACGGTCTCCATGCACACTTAGCCCACCGCAAAATACTCTCAAAATACGGGACGGTGTACACCCTACATTGTTGTGATTAAAGCAGAAATACGAATGAAATTATTTCTAGCAACAGGTATAACTTTAAAAGTTTTTATAGGAGGCCGACAAATTTATATTCAAATTAAAGCTGAGGTTCTCCTCTTTCAGAAAATCACATGACTTTTGGATTTGGACAAATTCTTCATACCTTAAACGGTCTCCATGCACATTTAGCCCACCGCAAAATACTCTCAAAATACGGGACGGTGTACACCCTACATTGTTGTGATTAAAGCAGAAATACGAATGAAATTATTTCTAGCAACGGGTATAACTTTAAAAGTTTTTATGGGAGGCCGACAAATTTATATTCAAATTAAAGCTGAGGTTCTCCTCTTTCAGAAAATCACATGACTTTTGGATTTGGACAAATTCTTCATACCTTAAACGGTCTCCATGCACATTTAGCCCACCGCAAAATACTCTCAAAATACGGGACGGTGTACCCTACATTGTTGTGATTAAAGCAGAAATACGAATGAAATTATTTCTAGCAACGGGTATAACTTTAAAAGTTTTTATGGGAGGCCGACAAATTTATATTCAAATTAAAGCTGAGGTTCTCCTCTTTCAGAAAATCACATGACTTTTGGATTTGGACAAATTCTTCATACCTTAAACGGTCTCCATGCACTTAGCCCACCGCAAAATACTCTCAAAATACGGGACGGTGTACACCCTACATTGTTGTGATTAAAGCAGAAATACGAATGAAATTATTTCTAGCAACGGGTATAACTTTAAAAGTTTTTATGGGAGGCCGACAAATTTATATTCAAATTAAAGCTGAGGTTCTCCTCTTTCAGAAAATCACATGACTTTTGGATTTGGACAAATTCTTCATACCTTAAACGGTCTCCATGCACTTAGCCCACCGCAAAATACTCTCAAAATACGGGACGGTGTACACCCTACATTGTTGTGATTAAAGCAGAAATACGAATGAAATTATTTCTAGCAACAGGTATAACTTTAAAAGTTTTTATAGGAGGCCAACATATTTATATTCAAATTAAAGCTGAGGTTCTCCTCTTTCAGAAAATCACATGACTTTTGGATTTGGACAAATTCTTCATACCTTAAACGGTCTCCATGCACTTAGCCCACCGCAAAATACTCTCAAAATACGGGACGGTGTACACCCTACATTGTTGTGATTAAAAGCAGAAATACAGATGAAATTATTTCTAGCAACAGGTATAACTTTAAAAAAATTTAAGGGAGGCCGACAAATTTATATTCAAATTAAAGCTGAGGTTCTCCTCTTTCAGAAAATCACATGACTTTTGGATTTGGACAAATTCTTCATACCTTAAACGGTCTCCATGCACACTTAGCCCACCGCAAAATACTCTCAAAATACGGGACGGTGTACACCCTACATTGTTGTGATTAAAGCAGAAATACAAATGAAATTATTTCTAGCTACGGGTATAACTTTAAAGGTTTTTATGGGAGGCCGACAAATTTATATTCAAATTAAAGCTGAGGTTCTCCTCTTTCAGAAAATCACATGACTTTTGGATTTGGACAAATTCTTCATACCTTAAACGGTCTCCATGCACATTTAGCCCACCGCAAAATACTCTCAAAATACGGGACGGTTCACCCTACATTGTTGTGATTAAAGCAGAAATACGAATGCAATTATTTCTACCAACGGGTATAACTTTAAAAGTTTTTAATGGGGGCCGAAAAATTTATATTCAAATTAAAGCTGAGGTTCTCCTCTTTCAGAAAATCACATGACTTTTGGATTTGGACAAATTCTTCATACCTTAAACGGTCTCCATGCACACTTAGCCACCGCAAAATACTCTCAAAATACGGGACTGTGTACACCTACATTGTTGTGATTAAAGCAGAAATACGAATGAAATTATTTCTAGCAACGGGTATAACTTTAAAAGTTTTATGGGAGGCCGACAAATTTATATTCAAATTAAAGCTGAGGTTCTCCTCTTTCAGAAAATCACATGACTTTTGGATTTGGACAAATTCTTCATACCTTAAACGGTCTCCATGCACATTTAGCCCACCGCAAAATACTCTCAAAATACGGGACGGTGTACACCCTACATTGTTGTGATTAAAGCAGAAATCATAATGAAATTATTTCTAGCAACGGGTATAACTTTAAAAGTTTTTATGGGAGGCCGACAAATTTATATTCAAATTAAAGCTGAGGTTCTCCTCTTTCAGAAAATCACATGACTTTTGGATTTGGACAAATTCTTCATACCTTAAACGGTCTCCATGCACACTTAGCCCACCGCAAAATACTCTCAAAATACGGGACGGTGTACACCCTACATTGTTGTGATTAAAGCAGAAATACAAATGAAATTATTTCTAGCAACGGGTATAACTTTAAAAGTTTTTAATGGGAGGCCGACAAATTTATATTCAAATTAAAGCTGAGGTTCTCCTCTTTCAGAAAATCACATGACTTTTGGATTTGGACAAATTCTTCATACCTTAAACGGTCTCCATGCACACTTAGCCCACCGCAAAATACTCTCAAAATACGGGACGGTGTACCCCCTACATTGTTGTGATTAAAGCAGAAATACGAATGAAATTATTTCTAGCAACGGGTATAACTTTAAAAGTTTTTATGGGAGGCCGACAAATTTATATTCAAATTAAAGCTGAGGTTCTCCTCTTTCAGAAAATCACATGACTTTTGGATTTGGACAAATTCTTCATACCTTAAACGGTCTCCATGCACACTTAGCCCACCGCAAAATACTCTCAAAATACGGGACGGTGTACACCCTACATTGTTGTGATTAAAGCAGAAATACGAATGAAATTATTTCTAGCAACGGGTATAACTTTAAAAGTTTTTATGGGAGGCCGACAAATTTATATTCAAATTAAAGCTGAGGTTCTCCTCTTTCAGAAAATCACATGACTTTTGGATTTGGACAAATTCTTCATACCTTAAACGGTCTCCATGCACATTTAGCCCACCGCAAAATACTCTCAAAATACGGGACGGTGTACACCCTACATTGTTGTGATTAAAGCAGAAATACGAATGAAATTATTTCTAGCAACGGGTATAACTTTAAAAGTTTTTATGGGAGGCCGACAAATTTATATTCAAATTAAAGCTGAGGTTCTCCTCTTTCAGAAAATCACATGACTTTTGGATTTGGACAAATTCTTCATACCTTAAACGGTCTCCATGCACACTTAGCCCACCGCAAAATACTCTCAAAATACTGGACAGTGTACACCCTACATTGTTGTGATTAAAGCAGAAATACAAATGAAATTATTTCTAGCTACGGGTATAACTTTAAAGGTTTTTATGGGAGGCCGACAAATTTATATTCAAATTAAAGCTGAGGTTCTCCTCTTTCAGAAAATCACATGACTTTTAGATTTGGACAAATTCTTCATACCTTAAACGGTCTCCATGCACACTTAGCCCACCGCAAAATACTCTCAAAATACGGGACGGTGTACACCCTACATTGTTGTGATTAAAGCAGAAATACAAATGAAATTATTTCTAGCAACGGGTATAACTTTAAAAGTTTTTATGGGAGGCCGACAAATTTATATTCAAATTAAAGCTGAGGTTCTCCTCTTTCAGAAAATCACATGACTTTTGGATTTGGACAAATTCTTCATACCTTAAACGGTCTCCATGCACACTTAGCCCACCGCAAAATACTCTCAAAATACGGGACGGTGTACACCCTACATTGTTGTGATTAAAGCAGAAATACGAATGAAATTATTTCTAGCAACGGGTATAACTTTAAAAGTTTTTAATGGAGGCCGACAAATTTATATTCAAATTAAAGCTGAGGTTCTCCTCTTTCAGAAAATCACATGACTTTTGGATTTGGACAAATTCTTCATACCTTAAACGGTCTCCATGTAGCCCACCGCAAAATACTCTCAAAATACGGGACGGTGTACACACCCTACATTGTTGTGATTAAAGCAGAAATACAGATGAAATTATTTCTAGCAACGGGTATAACTTTAAAAGTTTTATGGAGGCCGACAAATTTATATTCAAATTAAAGCTGAGGTTCTCCTCTTTCAGAAAATCACATGACTTTTTGGTTGGACAAATTCTTCATACCATAAACGGTCTCCATGCACACTTAGCCCACCGCAAAATACTCTCAAAATACGGGACGGTGTACACCCTACATTGTTGTGATTAAAGCAGAAATACGAATGAAATTATTTCTAGCAACGGGTATAACTTTAAAAGTTTTAATGGGAGGCCGACAAATTTATATTCAAATTAAAGCTGAGGTTCTCCTCTTTCAGAAAATCACATGACTTTTGGATTTGGACAAATTCTTCATACCTTAAACGGTCTCCATGCACACTTAGCCCACCGCAAAATACTCTCAAAATACGGGACGGTGTACACCCTACATTGTTGTGATTAAAGCAGAAATACGAATGAAATTATTTCTAGCAACGGGTATAACTTTAAAAGTTTTATGGGAGGCCGACAAATTTATATTCAAATTAAAGCTGAGGTTCTCCTCTTTCAGAAAATCACATGACTTTTGGATTTGGACAAATTCTTCATACCTTAAACGGTCTCCATGCACACTTAGCCCACCGCAAAATACTCTCAAAATACGGGACGGTGTACACCCTACATTGTTGTGATTAAAGCAGAAATACAAATGAAATTATTTCTAGCTACGGGTATAACTTTAAAAGTTTTATGGGAGGCCGACAAATTTATATTCAAATTAAAGCTGAGGTTCTCCTCTTTCAGAAAATCACATGACTTTTGGATTTGGACAAATTCTTCATACCTTAAACGGTCTCCATGCACATTTAGCCCACCGCAAAATACTCTCAAAATACGGGACGGTGTACACCCTACATTGTTGTGATTAAAGCAGAAATACAAATGAAATTATTTCTAGCAACGGGTATAACTTTAAAAGTTTTTATGGGAGGCCGACAAATTTATATTCAAATTAAAGCTGAGGTTCTCCTCTTTCAGAAAATCACATGACTTTTGGATTTGGACAAATTCTTCATACCTTAAACGGTCTCCATGCACACTTAGCCCACCGCAAAATACTCTCAAAATACGGGACGGTGTACACCCTACATTGTTGTGATTAAAGCAGAAATACGAAATGAAATTATTTCTAGCAACGGGTATAACTTTAAAAGTTTTTATGGGAGGCCGACAAATTTATATTCAAATTAAAGCTGAGGTTCTCCTCTTTCAGAAAATCACATGACTTTTGGATTTGGACAAATTCTTCATACCTTAAACGGTCTCCATGCACACTTAGCCCACCGCAAAATACTCTCAAAATACGGGACGGTGTACACCCTACATTGTTGTGATTAAAGCAGAAATACGAATGAAATTATTTCTAGCAACGGGTATAACTTTAAAAGTTTTTATGGGAGGCCGACAAATTTATATTCAAATTAAAGCTGAGGTTCTCCTCTTTCAGAAAATCACATGACTTTTGGATTTGGACAAATTCTTCATACCTTAAACGGTCTCCATGCACATTTAGCCCACCGCAAAATACTCTCAAAATACGGGACGGTGTACACCCTACATTGTTGTGATTAAAGCAGAAATACCAATGAAATTATTTCTAGCAACGGGTATAACTTTAAAAGTTTATATGGGAGGCCGACAAATTTATATTCAAATTAAAGCTGAGGTTCTCCTCTTTCAGAAAATCACATGACTTTTGGATTTGGACAAATTCTTCATACCTTAAACGGTCTCCATGCACATTTAGCCCACCGCAAAATACTCTCAAAATACGGGACGGTGTACACCCTACATTGTTGTGATTAAAGCAGAAATACTTATGAAATTATTTCTAGCAACGGGTATAACTTTAAAAGTTTTTATGGGAGGCCGACAAATTTATATTCAAATTAAAGCTGAGGTTCTCCTCTTTCAGAAAATCACATGACTTTTGGATTTGGACAAATTCTTCATACCTTAAACGGTCTCCATGCACATATACCACCGCAAAATACTCTCAAAATACGGGACGGTGTACACCCTACATTGTTGTGATTAAAGCAGAAATAAGAATGAAATTATTTCTAGCAACGGGTATAACTTTAAAAGTTTTTATGGGAGGCCGACAAATTTATATTCAAATTAAAGCTGAGGTTCTCCTCTTTCAGAAAATCACATGACTTTTGGATTTGGACAAATTCTTCATACCTTAAACGGTCTCCATGCACACTTAGCCCACCGCAAAATACTCTCAAAATACGGGACGGTGCACCCTACATTGTTGTGATTAAAGCAGAAATACGAATGAAATTATTTCTAGCAACAGGTATAACTTTAAAAGTTTTTATGGGAGGCCGACAAATTTATATTCAAATTAAAGCTGAGGTTCTCCTCTTTCAGAAAATCACATGACTTTTGGATTTGGACAAATTCTTCATACCTTAAACGGTCTCCATGCACATTTAGCCCACCGCAAAATACTCTCAAAATACGGGACGGTATACACGCTACATTGTTGTGATTAAAGCAGAAATACGAATGAAATTATTTCTAGCAACGGGTATAACTTTAAAAGTTTTTAAGGGAGGCCGACAAATTTATATTCAAATTAAAGCTGAGGTTCTCCTCTTTCAGAAAATCACATGACTTTTGGATTTGGACAAATTCTTCATACCTTAAACGGTCTCCATGCACATTTAGCCCACCGCAAAATACTCTCAAAATACGGGACGGTGTACACCCTACATTGTTGTGATTAAAGCAGAAATACAAATGAAATTATTTCTAGCAACGGGTATAACTTTAAAAGTTTTTATGGGAGGCCGACAAATTTATATTCAAATTAAAGCTGAGGTTCTCCTCTTTCAGAAAATCACATGACTTTTGGATTTGGACAAATTCTTCATACCTTAAACGGTCTCCATGCACACTTAGCCCACCGCAAAATACTCTCAAAATACTGGACAGTGTACACCCTACATTGTTGTGATTAAAGCAGAAATACGAATGAAATTATTTCTAGCAACGGGTATAACTTTAAAAGTTTTTAAGGTAGGCCGACAAATTTATATTCAAATTAAAGCTGAGGTTCTCCTCTTTCAGAAAATCACATGACTTTTGGATTTGGACAAATTCTTCATACCTTAAACGGTCTCCATGCACACTTAGCCCACCGCAAAATACTCTCAAAATACGGGACGGTGTACACCCTACATTGTTGTGATTAAAGCAGAAATACGAATGAAATTATTTCTAGCAACGGGTATAACTTTAAAAGTTTTTATGGGAGGCCGACAAATTTATATTCAAATTAAAGCTGAGGTTCTCCTCTTTCAGAAAATCACATGACTTTTGGATTTGGACAAATTCTTCATACCTTAAACGGTCTCCATGCACATTTAGCCCACCGCAAAATACTCTCAAAATACGGGACGGTGTACACCCTACATTGTTGTGATTAAAGCAGAAATACGAATGAAATTATTTCTAGCAACGGGTATAACTTTAAAAGTTTTTATGGGAGGCCGACAAATTTATATTCAAATTAAAGCTGAGGTTCTCCTCTTTCAGAAAATCACATGACTTTTGGATTTGGACAAATTCTTCATACCTTAAACGGTCTCCATGCACATAGCCAAACGCAAAATACTCTCAAAATACGGGACGGTGTACACCCTACATTGTTGTGATTAAAGCAGAAATACAGAATGAAATTATTTCTAGCAACGGGTATAACTTTAAAGGTTTTATTGGAGGCCGACAAATTTATATTCAAATTAAAGCTGAGGTTCTCCTCTTTCAGAAAATCACATGACTTTTGGATTTGGACAAATTCTTCATACCTTAAACGGTCTCCATGCACATTTAGCCCACCGCAAAATACTCTCAAAATACGGGACGGTGTACACCCTACATTGTTGTGATTAAAGCAGAAATACGAATGAAATTATTTCTAGCAACGGGTATAACTTTAAAAGTTTTTATGGGAGGCCGACAAATTTATATTCAAATTAAAGCTGAGGTTCTCCTCTTTCAGAAAATCACATGACTTTTGGATTTGGACAAATTCTTCATACCTTAAACGGTCTCCATGCACATCGACCCCACCGCAAAATACTCTCAAAATACGAGACGGTGTACACCCTACATTGTTGTGATTAAATCAGAAATACAGATGAAATTATTTCTAGCAACGGGTATAACTTTAAAAGTTTTATGGGAGGCCGACAAATTTATATTCAAATTAAAGCTGAGGTTCTCCTCTTTCAGAAAATCACATGACTTTTGGATTTGGACAAATTCTTCATACCTTAAACGGTCTCCATGCACTTAGCCCACCGCAAAATACTCTCAAAATACGGGACGGTGTACACCCTACATTGTTGTGATTAAAGCAGAAATACAAATGAAATTATTTCTAGCAACGGGTATAACTTTAAAAGTTTTTATGGGAGGCCGACAAATTTATATTCAAATTAAAGCTGAGGTTCTCCTCTTTCAGAAAATCACATGACTTTTGGATTTGGACAAATTCTTCATACCTTAAACGGTCTCCATGCACACTTAGCCCACCGCAAAATACTCTCAAAATACGGGACGGTGTACACCCTACATTGTTGTGATTAAAGCAGAAATACGAATGAAATTATTTCTAGCAACGGGTATAACTTTAAAAGTTTTATGGGAGGCCGAAAAATTTATATTCAAATTAAAGCTGAGGTTCTCCTCTTTCAGAAAATCACATGACTTTTTAATTTGGACAAATTCTTCATACCTTAAACGGTCTCCATGCACATTTAGCCCACCGCAAAATACTCTCAAAATACGGGACGGTGTACACCCTACATTGTTGTGATTAAAGCAGAAATACGAATGAAATTATTTCTAGCAACAGGTATAACTTTAAAAGTTTTATGGGAGGCCGACAAATTTATATTCAAATTAAAGCTGAGGTTCTCCTCTTTCAGAAAATCACATGACTTTTGGATTTGGACAAATTCTTCATACCTTAAACGGTCTCCATGCACACTTAGCCCACCGCAAAATACTCTCAAAATACGGGACGGTGTACACCCTACATTGTTGTGATTAAAGCAGAAATACGAATGAAATTATTTCTAGCAACAGGTATAACTTTAAAAGTTTTAATAGGAGGCCAACATATTTATATTCAAATTAAAGCTGAGGTTCTCCTCTTTCAGAAAATCACATGGCTTTTGGATTTGGACAAATTCTTCATACCTTAAACGGTCTCCATGCTCACTTAGCCCATCGCAAAATACTCTCAAAATACGGGACGGTGTACCTACATTGTTGTGATTAAAGCAGAAATACGAATGAAATTATTTCTAGCAACGGGTATAACCTTAAAAGTTTTTATGGGAGGCCGACAAATTTATATTCAAATTAAAGCTGAGGTTCTCCTCTTTCAGAAAATCACATGACTTTTGGATTTGGACAAATTCTTCATACCTTAAACGGTCTCCATGCACATTTAGCCCACCGCAAAATACTCTCAAAATACGGGACGGTGTACACCCTACATTGTTGTGATTAAAGCAGAAATACGAATGAAATTATTTCTAGCAACGGGTATAACTTTAAAAGTTTTTATGGGAGGCCGACAAATTTATATTCAAATTAAAGCTGAGGTTCTCCTCTTTCAGAAAATCACATGACTTTTGGATTTGGACAAATTCTTCATACCTTAAACGGTCTCCATGCACACGTAGCCCACAGCAAAATACTCTCAAAATACGGGACGGTGTACACCCTACATTGTTGTGATTAAAGCAGAAATACAGATGAAATTATTTCTAGCAACGGGTATAACTTTAAAAGTTTTATGGGAGGCCGACAAATTTATATTCAAATTAAAGCTGAGGTTCTCCTCTTTCAGAAAATCACATGACTTTTGGATTTGGACAAATTCTTCATACCTTAAACGGTCTCCATGCACATTTAGCCTCCGCAAAATACTCTCAAAATGCGGGACGGTGTACACCCTACATTGTTGTGATTAAAGCAGAAATACGAATGAAATTATTTCTAGCAACGGGTATAACGTTGGGAGGCCGACAAATTTATATTCAAATTAAAGCTGAGGTTCTCCTCTTTCAGAAAATCACATGACTTTTGGATTTGGACAAATTCTTCATACCTTAAACGGTCTCCATGCACTCATAGCCCACCGCAAAATACTCTCAAAATACGGGACAGTGTACACCCTACATTGTTGTGATTAAAGCAGAAATACGAATGAAATTATTTCTAGCAACGGGTATAACTTTAAAAGTTTTTATGGGAGGCCGACAAATTTATATTCAAATTAAAGCTGAGGTTCTCCTCTTTCAGAAAATCACATGACTTTTGGATTTGGACAAATTCTTCATACCTTAAACGGTCTCCATGCACATTTAGCCCACCGCAAAATACTCTCAAAATACGGGACGGTGTACACCCTACATTGTTGTGATTAAAGCAGAAATACGAATGAAATTATTTCTAGCAACGGGTATAACTTTAAAAGTTTTATGGGAGGCCGACAAATTTATATTCAAATTAAAGCCGAGGTTCTCCTCTTTCAGAAAATCACATGTGTTTTGGATTTGGACAAATTCTTCATACCTTAAACGGTCTCCATGCACACGTAGCCCACCGCAAAATACTCTCAAAATACGGGACGGTGTACACCCTACATTGTTGTGATTAAAGCAGAAATACGAATGAAATTATTTCTAGCAACGGGTATAACTTTAAAAGTTTTTATGGGAGGCCGACAAATTTATATTCAAATTAAAGCTGAGGTTCTCCTCTTTCAGAAAATCACATGACTTTTGGATTTGGACAAATTCTTCATACCTTAAACGGTCTCATATCACACTTAGCCCACAGCAAAATACTCTCAACATACGAGACAGTGTACACCCCACCTCGTTGAGAATAAAGCAGAAATACGAATGAAATTATTTCTAGCAACGGGTACAACTTTAAAAGTTTTTAATGGGAGGCCGACAAATTTATATTCAAATTAAAGCTGAGGTTCTCCTCTTTCAGAAAATCACATGACTTTTGGATTTGGACAAATTCTTCATACCTTAAACGGTCTCCATGCACACTTAGCCCACCGCAAAATACTCTCAAAATACGGGACGGTGTACACCCTACATTGTTGTGATTAAAGCAGAAATACAAATGAAATTATTTCTAGCAACGGGTATAACTTTAAAAGTTTTTATGGGAGGCCGACAAATTTATATTCAAATTAAAGCTGAGGTTCTCCTCTTTCAGAAAATCACATGACTTTTGGTTGGACAAATTCTTCATATCTTAAACGGTCTCCATGCACTTAGCCCAACGCAAAATACTCTCAAAATACGGGACGGTATACACCCTACATTGTTGTGATTAAAGCAGAAATACAAATGAAATTATTTCTAGCAACGGGTATAACTTTAAAAGTTTTTATGGGAGGCCGACAAATTTATATTCAAATTAAAGCTGAGGTTCTCCTCTTTCAGAAAATCACATGACTTTTGGATTTGGACAAATTCTTCATACCTTAAACGGTCTCCATGCACACTTAGCCCACCGCAAAATACTCTCAAAATACGGGACGGTGACATTGTTGTGATTAAAGCAGAAATACGAATGAAATTATTTCTAGCAACGGGTATAACTTTAAAAGTTTTATGGGAGGCCGACAAATTTATATTCAAATTAAAGCCGAGGTTCTCCTCTTTCAGAAAATCACATGACTTTTGGTTTGGACAAATTCTTCATACCTTAAACGGTCTCCATGCACATTTAGCCCACCGCAAAATACTCTCAAAATACGGGACGGTGTACACTACATTGTTGTGATTAAAGCAGAAATACGAATGAAATTATTTCTAGCAACGGGTATAACTTTAAAAGTTTTTAAGGGAGGCCGACAAATTTATATTCAAATTAAAGCTGAGGTTCTCCTCTTTCAGAAAATCACATGACTTTTGGATTTGGACAAATTCTTCATACCTTAAACGGTCTCCATGCACACTTAGCCCACCGCAAAATACTCTCAAAATACGGGACGGTGTACACCCTACATTGTTGTGATTAAAGCAGAAATACGAATGAAATTATTTCTAGCAACGGGTATAACTTTAAAAGTTTTTATGGGAGGCCGACAAATTTATATTCAAATTAAAGCTGAGGTTCTCCTCTTTCAGAAAATCACATGACTTTTGGATTTGGACAAATTCTTCATACCTTAAACGGTCTCCATGCACATTTAGCCCACCGCAAAATACTCTCAAAATACGGGACGGTGTACACCCTACATTGTTGTGATTAAAGCAGAAATACGAATGAAATTATTTCTAGCAACAGGTATAACTTTAAAAGTTTTTATGGGAGGCCGACAAATTTATATTCAAATTAAAGCTGAGGTTCTCCTCTTTCAGAAAATCACATGACTTTTGGATTTGGACAAATTCTTCATACCTTAAACGGTCTCCATGCACACTTAGCCCACCGCAAAATACTCTCAAAATACGGGACGGTGTACACCCTACATTGTTGTGATTAAAGCAGAAATACGAATGAAATTATTTCTAGCAACGGGTATAACTTTAAAAGTTTTTATGGGAGGCCGACAAATTTATATTCAAATTAAAGCTGAGGTTCTCCTCTTTCAGAAAATCACATGACTTTTGGATTTGGACAAATTCTTCATACCTTAAACGGTCTCCATGCACATTTAGCCCACCGCAAAATACTCTCAAAATACGGGACGGTGTACACCCTACATTGTTGTGATTAAAGCAGAAATACAAATAACATTATTTCTAGCAACGGGTATAACTTTAAAAGTTTTTATGGGAGGCCGACAAATTTATATTCAAATTAAAGCTGAGGTTCTCCTCTTTCAGAAAATCACATGACTTTTGGATTTGGACAAATTCTTCATACCTTAAACGGTCTCCATGCACATTTAGCCCACCGCAAAATACTCTCAAAATACGGGACAGTGTATACCCTACATTGTTGTGATTAAAGCAGAAATACGAATGAAATTATTTCTAGCAACGGGTATAACTTTAAAAGTTTTTAAGGGAGGCCGACAAATTTATATTCAAATTAAAGCTGAGGTTCTCCTCTTTCAGAAAATCACATGACTTTTGGATTTGGACAAATTCTTCATACCTTAAACGGTCTCCATGCACATTTAGCCCACCGCAAAATACTCTCAAAATACGGGACGGTGTACACCCTACATTGTTGTGATTAAAGCAGAAATAAGAATGAAATTATTTCTAGCAACGGGTATAACTTTAAAAGTTTTTATGGGAGGCCGACAAATTTATATTCAAATTAAAGCTGAGGTTCTCCTCTTTCAGAAAATCACATGACTTTTGGATTTGGACAAATTCTTCATACCTTAAACGGTCTCCATGCACATTTAGCCCACCGCAAAATACTCTCAAAATACGGGACGGTGTACACCCTACATTGTTGTGATTAAAGCAGAAATACGGATGAAATTATTTCTAGCAACGGGTATAACTTTAAAAGTTTTATGGGAGGCCGACAAATTTATATTCAAATTAAAGCTGAGGTTCTCCTCTTTCAGAAAATCACATGACTTTTGGATTTGGACAAATTCTTCATACCTTAAACGGTCTCCATGCACACTTAGCCCACCGCAAAATACTCTCAAAATACGGGACGGTGTACACCCTACATTGTTGTGATTAAAGCAGAAATACGAATGAAATTATTTCTAGCAACGGGTATAACTTTAAAAGTTTTATGGGAGGCCGACAAATTTATATTCAAATTAAAGCTGAGGTTCTCCTCTTTCAGAAAATCACATGACTTTTGGATTTGGACAAATTCTTCATACCTTAAACGGTCTCCACTCTCAAAATACGGGACGGTGTACACCCTACATTGTTGTGATTAAAGCAGAAATACGAATGAAATTATTTCTAGCAACGGGTATAACTTTAAAAGTTTTTAAGGGAGGCCGACAAATTTATATTCAAATTAAAGCTGAGGTTCTCCTCTTTCAGAAAATCACATGACTTTGGATTTGGACAAATTCTTCATACCTTAAACGGTCTCCATGCACATAGCCCACCGCAAAATACTCTCAAAATACGGGACGGTGTACACCCTACATTGTTGTGATTAAAGCAGAAATACGAATGAAATTATTTCTAGCAACGGGTATAACTTTAAAAGTTTTTATGGGAGGCCGACAAATTTATATTCAAATTAAAGCTGAGGTTCTCCTCTTTCAGAAAATCACATGACTTTTGGATTTGGACAAATTCTTCATACCTTAAACGGTCTCCATGCACATTTAGCCCACCGCAAAATACTCTCAAAATACGGGACGGTGTACACCCTACATTGTTGTGATTAAAGCAGAAATACGAATGAAATTATTTCTAGCAACGGGTATAACTTTAAAAGTTTTTATGGGAGGCCGACAAATTTATATTCAAATTAAAGCTGAGGTTCTCCTCTTTCAGAAAATCACATGACTTTTGGATTTGGACAAATTCTTCATACCTTAAACGGTCTCCATGCACATTTAGCCCACCGCAAAATACTCTCAAAATACGGGACGGTGTACACCCTACATTGTTGTGATTAAAGCAGAAATACGAATGAAATTATTTCTAGCAACAGGTATAACTTTAAAAGTTTTATGGGAGGCCGACAAATTTATATTCAAATTAAAGCCGAGGTTCTCCTCTTTCAGAAAATCACATGACTTTTGGTTGGACAAATTCTTCATACCTTAAACGGTCTCCATGCACATAGCCCACCGCAAAATACTCTCAAAATACGGGACGGTGTACACCCTACATTGTTGTGATTAAAGCAAAAATACGAATGAAATTATTTCTAGCAACGGGTATAACTTTAAAAGATTTATGGGAGGCCGACAAATTTATATTCAAATTAAAGCTGAGGTTCTCCTCTTTCAGAAAATCACATGACTTTTGGATTTGGACAAATTCTTCATACCTTAAACGGTCTCCATGCACATTTAGCCCACCGCAAAATACTCTCAAAATACGGGACGGTGTACACCGTAGATTGTTGTGATTAAAGCAAAAATACGAATGAAATTATTTCTAGCAACGGGTATAACTTTAAAAGTTTTTATGGGAGGCCGACAAATTTATATTCAAATTAAAGCTGAGTTTCTCCTCTTTCAGAAAATCACATGACTTTTGGATTTGGACAAATTCTTCATACCTTAAACGGTCTCCATGCACACTTAGCCCACCGCAAAATACTCTCAAAATACGGGACGGTGTACACCCTACATTGTTGTGATTAAAGCAGAAATACGAATGAAATTATTTCTAGCAACGGGTATAACTTTAAAAGTTTTTATGGGAGGCCGACAAATTTATATTCAAATTAAAGCTGAGGTTCTCCTCTTTCAGAAAATCACATGACTTTTGGATTTGGACAAATTCTTCATACCTTAAACGGTCTCCATGCACATTTAGCCCACCGCAAAATACTCTCAAAATACGGGCACCCTACATTGTTGTGATTAAAGCAGAAATACGAATGAAATTATTTCTAGCAACGGGTATAACTTTAAAAGTTTTTATGGGAGGCCGACAAATTTATATTCAAATTAAAGCTGAGGTTCTCCTCTTTCAGAAAATCACATGACTTTTGGATTTGGACAAATTCTTCATACCTTAAACGGTCTCCATGCACTTAGCCCACCGCAAAATACTCTCAAAATACGGGACGGTGTACCCCCTACATTGTTGTGATTAAAGCAGAAATACGAATGAAATTATTTCTAGCAACGGGTATAACTTTAACAGTTTTTAAAGGAGGCCGACAAATTTATATTCAAATTAAAGCTGAGGTTCTCCTCTTTCAGAAAATCACATGACTTTTGGATTTGGACAAATTCTTCATACCTTAAACGGTCTCCATGCACATTAGCCACCGCAAAATACTCTCAAAATACGGGACAGTGTACACCCTACATTGTTGTGATTAAAGCAGAAATACAGATGAAATTATTTCTAGCAACGGGTATAACTTTAAAAGTTTTATGGGATGCCGACAAATTTATATTCAAATTAAAGCTGAGGTTCTCCTCTTTCAGAAAATCACATGACTTTTGGATTTGGACAAATTCTTCATACCTTAAATGGTCTCCATGCACTTAGCCCACCGCAAAATACTCTCAAAATACGGGACGGTGTACACCCTACATTGTTGTGATTAAAGCAGAAATACGAATGAAATTATTTCTAGCAACGGGTATAACTTTAAAAGTTTTATGGGAGGCCGACAAATTTATATTCAAATTAAAGCTGAGGTTTCCTGTTTCAGAAAATCACATGACTTTTGGATTTGGACAAATTCTTCATACCTTAAACGGTCTCCATGCACATTTAGCCCACCGCAAAATACTCTCAAAATACCGGACGGTGTACACCCTACATTGTTGTGATTAAAGCAGAAATACAGATGAAATTATTTCCAGCAACAGGTATAACTTTAAAAGTTTTTATGGGAGGCCGACAAATTTATATTCAAATTAAAGCTGAGGTTCTCCTCTTTCAGAAAATCACATGACTTTTGGATTTGGACAAATTCTTCATACCTTAAACGGTCTCCATGCACATTTAGCCCACCGCAAAATACTCTCAAAATACGGGACGGTGTATACCCTACATTGTTGTGATTAAAGCAGAAATACGAATGAAATTATTTCTAGCAACGGGTATAACTTTAAAGTTTTTATGGGAGGCCGACAAATTTATATTCAAATTAAAGCTGAGGTTCTCCTCTTTCAGAAAATCACATGACTTTTGGATTTGGACAAATTCTTCATACCTTAAACGGTCTCAGCAAACTACTCTCAAAATACGGGACGGTGTACACCCTACATTGTTGTGATTAAAGCAGAAATACGAATGAAATTATTTCTAGCAACGGGTATAACTTTAAAAGTTTTTATGGGAGGCCGACAAATTTATATTCAAATTAAAGCTGAGGTTCTCCTCTTTCAGAAAATCACATGACTTTTGGATTTGGACAAATTCTTCATACCTTAAACGGTCTCCATGCACTTAGCCCACCGCAAAATACTCTCAAAATACGGGACGGTGTACACCCTACATTGTTGTGATTAAAGCAGAAATACGAATGAAATTATTTCTAGCAACGGGTATAACTTTAAAAGTTTTTATGGGAGGCCGACAAATTTATATTCAAATTAAAGCTGAGGTTCTCCTCTTTCAGAAAATCACATGACTTTTGGATTTGGACAAATTCTTCATACCTTAAACGGTCTCCATGCACACTTAGCCCACCGCAAAATACTCTCAAAATACGGGACGGTGTACACCCTACATTGTTGTGATTAAAGCAGAAATACGAATGAAATTATTTCTAGCAACAGGTATAACTTTAAAAGTTTTTATGGGAGGCCGACAAATTTATATTCAAATTAAAGCTGAGGTTCTCCTCTTTCAGAAAATCACATGACTTTTGGATTTGGACAAATTCTTCATACCTTAAACGGTCTCCATGCACACTTAGCCCACCGCAAAATACTCTCAAAATACGGGACGGTGTACCCCTACATTGTTGTGATTAAAGCAGAAATACGAATGAAATTATTTCTAGCAACGGGTATAACTTTAAAAGTTTTTATGGGAGGCCGACAAATTTATATTCAAATTAAAGCTGAGGTTCTCCTCTTTCAGAAAATCACATGACTTTTGGATTTGGACAAATTCTTCATACCTTAAACGGTCTCCATGCACACTTAGCCCACCGCAAAATACTCTCAAAATACGGGACGGTGTACACCCTACATTGTTGTGATTAAAGCAGAAATACGAATGAAATTATTTCTAGCAACGGGTATAACTTTAAAAGTTTTATGGGAGGCCGACAAATTTATATTCAAATTAAAGCTGAGGTTCTCCTCTTTCAGAAAATCACATGACTTTTGGATTTGGACAAATTCTTCATACCTTAAACGGTCTCCATGCACATTTAGCCCACCGCAAAATACTCTCAAAATGCGGGACGGTGTACCCCTACATTGTTGTGATTAAAGCAGAAATACGAATGAAATTATTTCTAGCAACGGTTATAGCTTTAAAATGTTTTTAAGGGAGGCCGACAAATTTATATTCAAATTAAAGCTGAGGTTCTCCTCTTTCAGAAAATCACATGACTTTTGGATTTGGACAAATTCTTCATACCTTAAACGGTCTCCATGCACACTTAGCCCACCGCAAAATACTCTCAAAATACGGGACGGTGTACACCCTACATTGTTGTGATTAAAGCAGAAATACGAATGAAATTATTTCTAGCAACGGGTATAACTTTAAAAGTTTTTATGGGAGGCCGACAAATTTATATTCAAATTAAAGCTGAGGTTCTCCTCTTTCAGAAAATCACATGACTTTTGGATTTGGACAAATTCTTCATACCTTAAACGGTCTCCATGCACATTTAGCCCACCGCAAAATACTCTCAAAATGCGGGACGGTGTACCCCACATATTGTTGTGATTAAAGCAGAAATAAGAATGAAATTATTTCTAGCAACGGGTATAACTTTAAAAGTTTTTATAGGAGGCCGACAAATTTATATTCAAATTAAAGCTGAGGTTCTCCTCTTTCAGAAAATCACATGACTTTTGGATTTGGACAAATTCTTCATACCTTAAACGGTCTCCATGCACACTTAGCCCACCGCAAAATACTCTCAAAATACGGGACGGTGTACACCCTACATTGTTGTGATTAAAGCAGAAATACGAAATGAAATTATTTCTAGCAACGGGTATAACTTTAAAAGTTTTTAAGGGAGGCCGACAAATTTATATTCAAATTAAAGCTGAGGTTCTCCTCTTTCAGAAAATCACATGACTTTTTAGTTTGGACAAATTCTTCATACCTTAAACGGTCTCCATGCACACTTAGCCAACCGCAAAATACTCTCAAAATACGGGACGGTGTACACCCTACATTGTTGTGATTAAAGCAGAAATACGAATGAAATTATTTCTAGCAACAGGTATAACTTTAAAAGTTTTTATAGGAGGCCAACATATTTATATTCAAATTAAAGCTGAGGTTCTCCTCTTTCAGAAAATCACATGACTTTTGGCATTGTACAAATTCTTCATACCTTAAACGGTCTCCATGCACATAGCCCACCGCAAAATACTCTCAAAATACGGGACGTGTACACCCTACATTGTTGTGATTAAAGCAGAAATACGAATGAAATTATTTCTAGCAACAGGTATAACTTTAAAAGTTTTTATGGGAGGCCGACAAATTTATATTCAAATTAAAGCTGAGGTTCTCCTCTTTCAGAAAATCACATGACTTTTGGATTTGGACAAATTCTTCATACCTTAAACGGTCTCCATGCACACTTAGCCCACCGCAAAATACTCTCAAAATACGGGACGGTGTACACCCTACATTGTTGTGATTAAAGCAGAAATACGAATGAAATTATTTCTAGCAACGGGTATAACTTTAAAAGTTTTTATGGGAGGCCGACAAATTTATATTCAAATTAAAGCTGAGGTTCTCCTCTTTCAGAAAATCACATGACTTTTGGATTTGGACAAATTCTTCATACCTTAAACGGTCTCCATGCACATTTAGCCCACCGCAAAATACTCTCAAAATACGGGACGGTGTACACCCTACATTGTTGTGATTAAAAGCAGAAATACAGAATGAAATTATTTCTAGCAAGGGGTATAACTTTAAAAGTTTTTATTGGAGGCCGACAAATTTATATTCAAATTAAAGCTGAGGTTCTCCTCTTTCAGAAAATCACATTTGGACAAATTCTTCATACCTTAAACGGTCTCCATGCACATTTAGCCCACCGCAAAATACTCTCAAAATACGGGACGGTGTACACCCTACATTGTTGTGATTAGAGCAGAAATACGAATGAAATTATTTCTAGCAACGGGTATAACTTTTAAAGTTTTTAAGGGAGGCCGACAAATTTATATTCAAATTAAAGCTGAGGTTCTCCTCTTTCAGAAAATCACATGACTTTTGGATTTGGACAAATTCTTCATACCTTAAACGGTCTCCATGCACACTTAGCCCACCGCAAAATACTCTCAAAATACGGGACGGTGTACACCCTACATTGTTGTGATTAAAGCAGAAATACGAATGAAATTATTTCTAGCAACGGGTATAACTTTAAAAGTTTTTAATGGGAGGCCGACAAATTTATATTCAAATTAAAGCTGAGGTTCTCCTCTTTCAGAAAATCACATGACTTTTGGATTTGGACAAATTCTTCATACCTTAAACGGTCTCCATGCACATTTAGCCCACCGCAAAATACTCTCAAAATACGGGACGGTGTACACCCTACATTGTTGTGATTAAAGCAGAAATACGAATGAAATTATTTCTAGCAACGGGTATAACTTTAAAAGTTTTTATGGGAGGCCGACAAATTTATATTCAAATTAAAGCTGAGGTTCTCCTCTTTCAGAAAATCACATGACTTTTGGATTTGGACAAATTCTTCATACCTTAAACGGTCTCCATGCACATTTAGCCCACCGCAAAATACTCTCAAAATACGGGACGGTGTTGTGATTAAAGCAGAAATACGAATGAATTTATTTCTAGCAACGGGTATAACTTTAAAAGTTTTTAAGGGAGCCCGACAAATTTATATTCAAATTAAAGCTGAGGTTCTCCTCTTTCAGAAAATCACTTGAATTTTTATTTTGTACAAATTCTTCATACCTTAAACGGTTTCCATGCACACTTAGCCCACCGCAAAATACTCTCAAAATAAGGGACAGTGTACAGCCTACATTGTTGTGATTAAAGCAGAAATACGAATGAAATTATTTCTAGCAACGGGTATAACTTTAAAAGTTTTTATGGGAGGCCGACAAATTTATATTCAAATTAAAGCTGAGGTTCTCCTCTTTCAGAAAATCACATGACTTTTGGATTTGGACAAATTCTTCATACCTTAAACGGTCTCCATGCACATTTAGCCCACCGCAAAATACTCTCAAAATACGGGACGGTGTACACCCTACATTGTTGTGATTAAAGCAGAAATACGAATGAAATTATTTCTAGCAACGGGTATAACTTTAAAAGTTTTATGGGAGGCCGACAAATTTATATTCAAATTAAAGCTGAGGTTCTCCTCTTTCAGAAAATCACATGACTTTTGGATTTGGACAAATTCTTCATACCTTAAACGGTCTCCATGCACATTTAGCCCACCGCAAAATACTCTCAAAATACGGGACGGTGTACACCCTACATTGTTGTGATTAATGCAGAAATACGAATGAAATTATTTCTAGCAACGGGTATAACTTTAAAAGTTTTTATGGGAGGCCGACAAATTTATATTCAAATTAAAGCTGAGGTTCTCCTCTTTCAGAAAATCACATGACTTTTGGATTTGGACAAATTCTTCATACCTTAAACGGTCTCCATGCACACATTTAGCCCACCGCAATACTCTCAAAATAAGGGACGGTGTACAGCCTACATTGTTGTGATTAAAGCAGAAATACGAATGAAATTATTTCTAGCAACGGGTATAACTTTAAAAGTTTTTATGGGAGGCCAAACAATTTATATTCAAATTAAAGCTGAGGTTCTCCTCTTTCAGAAAATCACATGACTTTTGGATTTGGACAAATTCTTCATAACTTAAACGGTCTCCATGCACATTTAGCCCACCGCAAAATACTCTCAAAATACGGGACAGTGTACCCCTACATTGTTGTGATTAAAGCAGAAATACAGAATGAAATTATTTCTAGCAACGGGTATAACTTTAAAAGTTTTTATGCGAGGCCGACAAATTTATATTCAAATTAAAGCTGAGGTTCTCCTCTTTCAGAAAATCACATGACTTTTGGATTTGGACAAATTCTTCATACCTTAAAGGATCTCCATGCACTTAGCCACCGCAAAATACTCTCAAAATTCGGGACGGTGTACCCCTACATTGTTGTGATTAAAGCAAAAATACGAATGAAATTATTTCTAGCAACAGGTATAACTTTAAAAGTTTTATGGGAGGCCGACAAATTTATATTCAAATTAAAGCTGAGGTTCTCCTCTTTCAGAAAATCACATGACTTTTGGATTTGGACAAATTCTTCATACCTTAAACGGTCTCCATGCACATTTAGCCCACCGCAAAATACTCTCAAAATACGGGACGGTGTACACCCTACATTGTTGTGATTAAAGCAGAAATACGAATGAAATTATTTCTAGCAACGGGTATAACTTTAAAAGTTTTTATGGGAGGCCGACAAATTTATATTCAAATTAAAGCTGAGGTTCTCCTCTTTCAGAAAATCACATGACTTTTGGATTTGGACAAATTTTTCATACCTTAAACGGTCTCCATGCACTCATAGCCCACCGCAAAATACTCTCAAAATACGGGACGGTGTACACCCTACATTGTTGTGATTAAAGCAGAAATACGAATGAAATTATTTCTAGCAACGGGTATAACTTTAAAAGTTTTTATGGGAGGCCGACAAATTTATATTCAAATTAAAGCTGAGGTTCTCCTCTTTCAGAAAATCACATGACTTTGGATTTGGACAAATTCTTCATACCTTAAACGGTCTCCATGCACATTTAGCCCACCGCAAAATACTCTCAAAATACGGGACGGTGTACACCCTACATTGTTGTGATTAAAGCAGAAATACGAATGAAATTATTTCTAGCAACGGGTATAACTTTAAAAGTTTTTAAGGGAGGCCGACAAATTTATATTCAAATTAAAGCTGAGGTTCTCCTCTTTCAGAAAATCACATGACTTTTGGATTTGGACAAATTCTTCATACCTTAAACGGTCTCCATGCACATTTAGCCCACCGCAAAATACTCTCAAAATACGGGACGGTGTACACCCTACATTGTTGTGATTAAAGCAGAAATACGAATGAAATTATTTCTAGCAACGGGTATAACTTTAAAAAGTTTTTAAGGAGGCCGACAAATTTATATTCAAATTAAAGCTGAGGTTCTCCTCTTTCAGAAAATCACATGACTTTTGGATTTGGACAAATTCTTCATACCTTAAACGGTCTCCATGCACATTTAGCCCACCGCAAAATACTCTCAAAATACGGGACGGTGTACACCCTACATTGTTGTGATTTAAGCAAAAATACAATGAAATTATTTCTAGCAACGGGTATAACTTTAAAAGTTTTTATGGGAGGCCGACAAATTTATATTCAAATTAAAGCTGAGGTTCTCCTCTTTCAGAAAATCACATGACTTTTGGATTTGGACAAATTCTTCATACCTTAAACGGTCTCCATGCACATTTAGCCCACCGCAAAATACTCTCAAAATACGGGACGGTGTACACCCTACATTGTTGTGATTAAAGCAGAAATACGAATGAAATTATTTCTAGCAACGGGTATAACTTTAAAGGTTTTATGGGAGGCCGACAAATTTATATTCAAATTAAAGCTGAGGTTCTCCTCTTTCAGAAAATCACATGACTTTTGGATTTGGACAAATTCTTCATACCTTAAACGGTCTCCATGCACTTAGCCCACCGCAAAATACTCTCAAAATACGGGACGGTGTACACCCTACATTGTTGTGATTAAAGCAGAAATACGAATGAAATTATTTCTAGCAACGGGTATAACTTTAAAAGTTTTATGGGAGGCCGACAAATTTATATTCAAATTAAAGCTGAGGTTCTCCTCTTTCAGAAAATCACATGACTTTTGGATTTGGACAAATTCTTCATACCTTAAACGGTCTCCATGCACACTTAGCCCACCGCAAAATACTCTCAAAATACGGGACGGTGTACACCCTACATTGTTGTGATTAAAGCAGAAATACGAATGAAATTATTTCTAGCAACGGGTATAACTTTAAAAGTTTTTAAGGGAGGCCGACAAATTTATATTCAAATTAAAGCTGAGGTTCTCCTCTTTCAGAAAATCACATGACTTTTGGATTTGGACAAATTCTTCATACCTTAAACGGTCTCCATGCAACCGCAAAATACTCTCAAAATACGGGACGGTGTACACCCTACATTGTTGTGATTAAAGCAGAAATACGAAATGAAATTATTTCTAGCAACGGGTATAACTTTAAAAGTTTTTATGGGAGGCCGACAAATTTATATTCAAATTAAAGCTGAGGTTCTCCTCTTTCAGAAAATCACATGACTTTTGGATTTGGACAAATTCTTCATACCTTAAACGGTCTCCATGCACACTTAGCCCACCGAAAAATACTCTCAAAATACGGGACTGTGTACACCTACATTGTTGTGATTAAAGCAGAAATACGAATGAAATTATTTCTAGCAACGGGTATAACTTTAAAAGTTTTTATGGGAGGCCGACAAATTTATATTCAAATTAAAGCTGAGGTTCTCCTCTTTCAGAAAATCACATGACTTTTGGATTTGGACAAATTCTTCATACCTTAAACGGTCTCCATGCACATTTAGCCCACCGCAAAATACTCTCAAAATACGGGACGGTGTACACCCTACATTGTTGTGATTAAAGCAGAAATACGAATGAAATTATTTCTAGCAACGGGTATAACTTTAAAAGATTTATGGGAGGCCGACAAATTTATATTCAAATTAAAGCTGAGGTTCTCCTCTTTCAGAAAATCACATGACTTTTGGATTTGGACAAATTCTTCATACCTTAAACGGTCTCCATGCACATTTAGCCCACCGCAAAATACTCTCAAAATACGGGACGGTGTACACCCTACATTGTTGTGATTAAAGCAGAAATACGAATGAAATTATTTCTAGCAACGGGTATAACTTTAAAAGTTTTATGGGAGGCCGACAAATTTATATTCAAATTAAAGCTGAGGTTCTCCTCTTTCAGAAAATCACATGACTTTTGGATTTGGACAAATTCTTCATACCTTAAACGGTCTCCATGCACATTTAGCCCACCGCAAAATACTCTCAAAATACGGGACGGTGTACACCCTACATTGTTGTGATTAAAGCAGAAATACGAATGAAATTATTTCTAGCAACGGGTATAACTTTAAAAGTTTTTATGGGAGGCCGACAAATTTATATTCAAATTAAAGCTGAGGTTCTCCTCTTTCAGAAAATCACATGACTTTTGGATTTGGACAAATTCTTCATACCTTAAACGGTCTCCATGCACACTTAGCCCACCGCAAAATACTCTCAAAATACGGGACGGTGTACACCCTACATTGTTGTGATTAAAAGCAGAAATACGAATGAAATTATTTCTAGCAACGGGTATAACTTTAAAAGTTTTTATAGGAGGCCGACAAATTTATATTCAAATTAAAGCTGAGGTTCTCCTCTTTCAGAAAATCACATGACTTTTGGATTTGGACAAATTCTTCATACCTTAAACGGTCTCCATGCACATTTAGCCCACCGCAAAATACTCTCAAAATACGGGACGGTGTACACCCTACATTGTTGTGATTAAAGCAGAAATACGAATGAAATTATTTCTAGCAACGGCTATAACTTTAAATGTTTTTATGGGAAGCCGACAAATTTATATTCAAATTAAAGCTGAGGTTCTCCTCTTTCAGAAAATCACATGACTTTTGGATTTGGACAAATTCTTCATACCTTAAACGGTCTCCATGCACATTTAGCCCACCGCAAAATACTCTCAAAATACGGGACGGTGTACACCCTACATTGTTGTGATTAAAGCAGAAATACGAATGAAATTATTTCTAGCAACGGGTATAACTTTAAAAGTTTTTATGGGAGGCCGACAAATTTATATTCAAATTAAAGCTGAGGTTCTCCTCTTTCAGAAAATCACATGACTTTTGGATTTGGACAAATTCTTCATACCTTAAACGGTCTCCATGCACATTTAGCCCACCGCAAAATACTCTCAAAATACGGGACGGTGTACACCCTACATTGTTGTGATTAAAGCAGAAATACGAATGAAATTATTTCTTGCAACGGGTATAACTTTAAAAGTTTTTATAGGAGGCCGACAAATTTATATTCAAATTAAAGCTGAGGTTCTCCTCTTTCAGAAAATCACATGACTTTTGGATTTGGACAAATTCTTCATAACTTAAACGGTCTCCATGCACATTTAGCCCACCGCAAAATACTCTCAAAATACGGGACAGTGTATACCCTACATTGTTGTGATTAAAGCAGAAATACGAATGAAATTATTTCTAGCAACGGGTATAACTTTAAAAGTTTTTATGGGAGGCCGACAAATTTATATTCAAATTAAAGCTGAGGTTCTCCTCTTTCAGAAAATCACATGACTTTTGGATTTGGACAAATTCTTCATACCTTAAACGGTCTCCATGCACATTTAGCCCACCGCAAAATACTCTCAAAATACGGGACGGTGTACACCCTACATTGTTGTGATTAAAGCAGAAATACGAATGAAATTATTTCTAGCAACAGGTATAACTTTAAAAGTTTTTATGGGAGGCCGACAAATTTATATTCAAATTAAAGCTGAGGTTCTCCTCTTTCAGAAAATCACATGACTTTTGGATTTGGACAAATTCTTCATACCTTAAACGGTCTCCATGCACATTTAGCCCACCGCAAAATACTCTCAAAATGCGGGACGGTGTACCCCGTAGATTGTTGTGATTAAAGCAGAAATACGAATGAAATTATTTCTAGCAACGGGTATAACTTTAAAAGTTTTTATGGGAGGCCGACAAATTTATATTCAAATTAAAGCTGAGGTTCTCCTCTTTCAGAAAATCACATGACTTTTGGATTTGGACAAATTCTTCATACCTTAAACGGTCTCCATGCACATTTAGCCCACCGCAAAATACTCTCAAAATACGGGACGGTGTACACCCTACATTGTTGTGATTAAAGCAGAAATACGAATGAAATTATTTCTAGCAACGGGTATAACTTTAAAAGTTTTTAAGAGAGGCCGACAAATTTATATTCAAATTAAAGCTGAGGTTCTCCTCTTTCAGAAAATCACATGACTTTTGGATTTGGACAAATTCTTCATACCTTAAACGGTCTCCATGCACATTTAGCCCACCGCAAAATACTCTCAAAATACGGGACGGTGTACACCGTAGATTGTTGTGATTAAAGCAAAAATACGAATGAAATTATTTCTAGCAACGGGTATAACTTTAAAAGTTTTTATGGGAGGCCGACAAATTTATATTCAAATTAAAGCTGAGGTTCTCCTCTTTCAGAAAATCACATGACTTTTGGATTTGGACAAATTCTTCATACCTTAAACGGTCTCCATGCACTTAGCCCACCGCAAAATACTCTCAAAATACGGGACGGTGTACACCCTACATTGTTGTGATTAAAGCAGAAATACGAATGAAATTATTTCTAGCAACGGGTATAACTTTAAAAGTTTTTATGGGAGGCCGACAAATTTATATTCAAATTAAAGCTGAGGTTCTCCTCTTTCAGAAAATCACATGACTTTTGGATTTGGACAAATTCTTCATACCTTAAACGGTCTCCATGCACATTTAGCCCACCGCAAAATACTCTCAAAATACGGGACGGTGTACACCCTACATTGTTGTGATTAAAGCAGAAATACGAATGAAATTATTTCTAGCAACGGGTATAACTTTAAAAGTTTTTATGGGAGGCCGACAAATTTATATTCAAATTAAAGCTGAGGTTCTCCTCTTTCAGAAAATCACATGACTTTTGGATTTGGACAAATTCTTCATACCTTAAACGGTCTCCATGCACATTTAGCCCACCGCAAAATACTCTCAAAATACGGGACGGTGTACCCCACAGATTGCTGTGATTAAAGCAGAAATACGAATGAAATTATTTCTAACGGGTATAACTTTAAAAGTTTTTATGGGAGGCCGACAAATTTATATTCAAATTAAAGCTGAGGTTCTCCTCTTTCAGAAAATCACATGACTTTTGGATTTGGACAAATTCTTCATACCTTAAACGGTCTCCATGCACATTTAGCCCACCGCAAAATACTCTCAAAATACGGGACGGTGTACACCCTACATTGTTGTGATTAAAGCAATCGTACAAATGAAATTATTTCTAGCAACGGGTATAACTTTAAAAGTTGTTATGGGAGGCCGACAAATTTATATTCAAATTAAAGCTGAGGTTCTCCTCTTTCAGAAAATCACATGACTTTTGGATTTGGACAAATTCTTCATACCTTAAACGGTCTCCATGCATACTTAGCCCACCGCAAAATACTCTCAAAATACGGGACGGTGTACACCCTACATTGTTGTGATTAAAGCAGAAATACGAATGAAATTATTTCTAGCAACGGGTATAACTTTAAAAATTTTATGGGAGGCCGACAAATTTATATTCAAATTAAAGCTGAGGTTCTCCTCTTTCAGAAAATCACATGACTTTTGGATTTGGACAAATTCTTCATACCTTAAACGGTCTCCATGCACATTTAGCCCACCGCAAAATACTCTCAAAATACGGGACGGTGTACACCCTACATTGTTGTGATTAAAGCAGAAATACGAATGAAATTATTTCTAGCAACGGGTATAACTTTAAAAGTTTTATGGGAGGCCGACAAATTTATATTCAAATTAAAGCTGAGGTTCTCCTCTTTCAGAAAATCACATGACTTTTGGATTTGGACAAATTCTTCATACCTTAAACGGTCTCCATGCACACTTAGCCCACCGCAAAATACTCTCAAAATACGGGACGGTGTACACCCTACATTGTTGTGATTAAAGCAGAAATACGAATGAAATTATTTCTAGCAACGGGTATAACTTTAAAAGTTTTTATGGGAGGCCGACAAATTTATATTCAAATTAAAGCTGAGGTTCTCCTCTTTCAGAAAATCACATGACTTTTGGATTTGGACAAATTCTTCATACCTTAAACGGTCTCCATGCACATTTAGCCCACCGCAAAATACTCTCAAAATACGGGACGGTGTACGTAGATTGTTGTGATTAAAGCAGAAATACGAATGAAATTATTTCTAGCAACGGGTATAACTTTAAAAGTTTCTAGGGGAGGCCGACAAATTTATATTCAAATTAAAGCTGAGGTTCTCCTCTTTCAGAAAATCACATGACTTTTGGATTTGGACAAATTCTTCATACCTTAAACGGTCTCCATGCACATTTAGCCCACCGCAAAATACTCTCAAAATACGGGACGGTACACCCTACATTGTTTTTAAAAAAGAATTAATACGAATCAAATTATTTCTAGCAACTGTAATAACTTTACAAGTTTTTATGGGAGGCCGACAAATTTATATTCAAATTAAAGCTGAGGTTCTCCTCTTTCAGAAAATCACATGACTTTTGGATTTGGACAAATTCTTCATACCTTAAACGGTCTCCATGCACATTTAGCCCACCGCAAAATACTCTCAAAATACGGGACGGTGTACACCCTACATTGTTGTGATTAAAGCAGAAATACAGATGAAATTATTTCTAGCAACGGGTATAACTTTAAAAGTTTTATGGGAGGCCGACAAATTTATATTCAAATTAAAGCTGAGGTTCTCCTCTTTCAGAAAATCACATGACTTTTGGATTTGGACAAATTCTTCATACCTTAAACGGTCTCCATGCACATTTAGCCCACCGCAAAATACTCTCAAAATACGGGACGGTGTACACCCTACATTGTTGTGATTAAAGCAGAAATACGAATGAAATTATTTCTAGCAACGGGTATAACTTTAAAAGTTTTTATGGGAGGCCGACAAATTTATATTCAAATTAAAGCTGAGGTTCTCCTCTTTCAGAAAATCACATGACTTTTGGATTTGGACAAATTCTTCATACCTTAAACGGTCTCCATGCACATTTAGCCCACCGCAAAATACTCTCAAAATACGGGACGGTGTACCCTACATTGTTGTGATTAAAGCAGAAATACGAATGAAATTATTTCTAGCAACGGGTATAACTTTAAAAGATTTATGGGAGGCCGACAAATTTATATTCAAATTAAAGCTGAGGTTCTCCTCTTTCAGAAAATCACATGACTTTTGGATTTGGACAAATTCTTCATACCTTAAACGGTCTCCATGCACATTTAGCCCACCGCAAAATACTCTCAAAATACGGGACGGTGTACACCGTAGATTGTTGTGATTAAAGCAAAAATACGAATGAAATTATTTCTAGCAACGGGTATAACTTTAAAAGTTTTTATGGGAGGCCGACAAATTTATATTCAAATTAAAGCTGAGGTTCTCCTCTTTCAGAAAATCACATGACTTTTGGATTTGGACAAATTCTTCATACCTTAAACGGTCTCCATGCACATAGCCCACCGCAAAATACTCTCAAAATACGGGACGGTGTACACCCTACATTGTTGTGATTAAAAGCAGAAATACGAATGAAATTATTTCTAGCAACAGGTATAACTTTAAAAGTTTTATGGGAGGCCGACAAATTTATATTCAAATTAAAGCTGAGGTTCTCCTCTTTCAGAAAATCACATGACTTTTGGATTTGGACAAATTCTTCATACCTTAAACGGTCTCCATGCACATTTAGCCCACCGCAAAATACTCTCAAAATACGGGACAGTGTATACCCTACATTGTTGTGATTAAAGCAGAAATACGAATGAAATTATTTCTAGCAACGGGTATAACTTTAAAAGTTGTTATGGGAGGCCGACAAATTTATATTCAAATTAAAGCTGAGGTTCTCCTCTTTCAGAAAATCACATGACTTTTGGATTTGGACAAATTCTTCATACCTTAAACGGTCTCCATGCACATTTAGCCCACCGCAAAATACTCTCAAAATACGGGACGGTGTACACCCTACATTGTTGTGATTAAAGCAGAAATACGAATGAAATTATTTCTAGCAACGGGTATAACTTTAAAGGTTTTATGGGAGGCCGACAAATTTATATTCAAATTAAAGCTGAGGTTCTCCTCTTTCAGAAAATCACATGACTTTTGGATTTGGACAAATTCTTCATACCTTAAACGGTCTCCATGCACATTTAGCCCACCGCAAAATACTCTCAAAATACGCGCCATAACTCAGGGTAAACACCCTACATTGTTGTGATTAAGCAGAAATACAGATGAAATTATTTCTAGCAAAACTTTAAAAGTTTTTATGGGAGGCCGACAAATTTATATTCAAATTAAAGCTGAGGTTCTCCTCTTTCAGAAAATCACATGACTTTTGGTTGGACAAATTCTTCATACCTTAAACGGTCTCCATGCACATAGCCCACCGCAAAATACTCTCAAAATACGGGACGGTGTACACCCTACATTGTTGTGATTAAAGCAGAAATACAGAATGAAATTATTTCTAGCAACGGGTATAACTTTAAAAGTTTTATGGGAGGCCGACAAATTTATATTCAAATTAAAGCTGAGGTTCTCCTCTTTCAGAAAATCACATGACTTTTGGATTTGGACAAATTCTTCATACCTTAAACGGTCTCCATGCACATTTAGCCCACCGCAAAATACTCTCAAAATACGGGACGGTGTACACCCTACATTGTTGTGATTAAAGAGAAATTAAGTATGAAATTATTTCTAGCAACGGGTATAACTTTAAAAGTTTTATGGGAGGCCGACAAATTTATATTCAAATTAAAGCTGAGGTTCTCCTCTTTCAGAAAATCACATGACTTTTGGATTTGGACAAATTCTTCATACCTTAAACGGTCTCCATGCACATTTAGCCCAGCGCAAAATACTCTCAAAATGCGGGACGGTGTACCCTACATTGTTGTGATTAAAGCAGAAATACTAATTAAATTATTTCTAGCAACGGGTATAACTTTAAAAGTTTTATGGGAGGCCGACAAATTTATATTCAAATTAAAGCTGAGGTTCTCCTCTTTCAGAAAATCACATGACTTTTGGATTTGGACAAATTCTTCATACCTTAAACGGTCTCCATGCACATTTAGCCCACCGCAAAATACTCTCAAAATACGGGACGGTGTACACCCTACATTGTTGTGATTAAAGCAGAAATACGAATGAAATTATTTCTAGCAACGGGTATAACTTTAAAAGTTTTTATGGGAGGCCGACAAATTTATATTCAAATTAAAGCTGAGGTTCTCCTCTTTCAGAAAATCACATGACTTTTGGATTTGGACAAATTCTTCATACCTTAAACGGTCTCCATGCACATTTAGCCCACCGCAAAATACTCTCAAAATACGGGACGGTGTACACCTACATTGTTGTGATTAAAGCAGAAATACGAATGAAATTATTTCTAGCAACGGGTATAACTTTAAAAGTTTTTATGGGAGGCCGACAAATTTATATTCAAATTAAAGCTGAGGTTCTCCTCTTTCAGAAAATCACATGACTTTTGGATTTGGACAAATTCTTCATACCTTAAACGGTCTCCATGCACATTTAGCCCACCGCAAAATACTCTCAAAATACGGGACGGTGTACACCCTACATTGTTGTGATTAAAGCAGAAATACGAATGAAATTATTTCTAGCAACGGGTATAACTTTAAAAGTTTTATGGGAGGCCGACAAATTTATATTCAAATTAAAGCTGAGGTTCTCCTCTTTCAGAAAATCACATGACTTTTGGATTTGGACAAATTCTTCATACCATAAACGGTCTCCATGCACATTTAGCCCACCGCAAAATACTCTCAAAATGCGGGACGGTGTACCCCGTAGATTGTTGTGATTAAAGCAGAAATACGAATGAAATTATTTCTAGCAACGGGTATAACTTTAAAAGTTTTTATGGGAGGCCGACAAATTTATATTCAAATTAAAGCTGAGGTTCTCCTCTTTCAGAAAATCACATGACTTTTGGATTTGGACAAATTCTTCATACCATAAACGGTCTCCATGCACATTTAGCCCACCGCAAAATACTCTCAAAATACGGGATGCTGTGATTAAAGCAGAAATACGAATGAAATTATTTCTAGCAACAGGTATAACTTTAAAAGTTTTATGGGAGGCCGACAAATTTATATTCAAATTAAAGCTGAGGTTCTCCTCTTTCAGAAAATCACATGACTTTTGGATTTGGACAAATTCTTCATACCTTAAACGGTCTCCATGCACATTTAGCCCAGCGCAAAATACTCTCAAAATGAGGGACGGTGTACACCGTAGATTGTTGTGATTAAAGCAAAAATACGAATGAAATTATTTCTAGCAACGGGTATAACTTTAAAAGTTTTTATGGGAGGCCGACAAATTTATATTCAAATTAAAGCTGAGGTTCTCCTCTTTCAGAAAATCACATGACTTTTGGATTTGGACAAATTCTTCATACCTTAAACGGTCTCCATGCACATTTAGCCCACCGCAAAATACTCTCAAAATACGGGACGGTGTACACCCTACATTGTTGTGATTAAAGCAGAAATACGAATGAAATTATTTCTAGCAACGGGTATAACTTTAAAAGTTTTTATGGGAGGCCGACAAATTTATATTCAAATTAAAGCTGAGGTTCTCCTCTTTCAGAAAATCACATGACTTTTGGATTTGGACAAATTCTTCATACCTTAAACGGTCTCCATGCACATTTAGCCCACCGCAAAATACTCTCAAAATACGGGACGGTGTACACCCTACATTGTTGTGATTAAAGCAGAAATACGAATGAAATTATTTCTAGCAACGGGTATAACTTTAAAAGTTTTTATGGGAGGCCGACAAATTTATATTCAAATTAAAGCTGAGGTTCTCCTCTTTCAGAAAATCACATGACTTTTGGATTTGGACAAATTCTTCATACCTTAAACGGTCTCCATGCACATTTAGCCCACCGCAAAATACTCTCAAAATACGGGACGGTGTACACCCTACATTGTTGTGATTAAAGCAGAAATACGAATGAAATTATTTCTAGCAACGGGTATAACTTTAAAAGTTTTTATAGGAGGCCGACAAATTTATATTCAAATTAAAGCTGAGGTTCTCCTCTTTCAGAAAATCACATGACTTTTGGATTTGGACAAATTCTTCATACCTTAAACGGTCTCCATGCACATTTAGCCCTCCGCAAAATACTCTCAAAATACGGGACGGTGTACCCCTACATTGTTGTGATTAAAGCAGAAATACGAATGAAATTATTTCTAGCAACGGGTATAACTTTAAAAGTTTTTATGGCAGGCCGACAAATTTATATTCAAATTAAAGCTGAGGTTCTCCTCTTTCAGAAAATCACATGACGTTTGGATTTGGACAAATTCTTCATACCTTAAACGGTCTCCATGCACTCTTAGCCACCGCAAAATACTCTCAAAATACGGGACGGTGTACATCCTACATTGTTGTGATTAAAGCAGAAATACGAATTAAATTATTTCTAGCAACGGGTATAACTTTAAAGATTTTATGGGAGGCCGACAAATTTATATTCAAATTAAAGCTGAGGTTCTCCTCTTTCAGAAAATCACATGACTTTTGGATTTGGACAAATTCTTCATACCTTAAACGGTCTCCATGCACATTTAGCCCACCGCAAAATACTCTCAAAATACGGGACGGTGTACACCCTACATTGTTGTGATTAAAGCAGAAATACGAATGAAATTATTTCTAGCAACGGGTATAACTTTAAAAGTTTTATGGGAGGCCGACAAATTTATATTCAAATTAAAGCTGAGGTTCTCCTCTTTCAGAAAATCACATGACTTTTGGATTTGGACAAATTCTTCATACCTTAAACGGTCTCCATGCACACATAGCCCACCGCAAAATACTCTCAAAATACGGGACGGTGTACACCCTACATTGTTGTGATTAAAGCAGAAATACGAATGAAATTATTTCTAGCAACGGGTATAACTTTAAAAGTTTTTATGGGAGGCCGACAAATTTATATTCAAATTAAAGCTGAGGTTCTCCTCTTTCAGAAAATCACATGACTTTTGGATTTGGACAAATTCTTCATACCTTAAACGGTCTCCATGCACACTTAGCCCACCGCAAAATACTCTCAAAATACGGGACGGTGTACACCCTACATTGTTGTGATTAAAGCAGAAATACGAATGAAATTATTTCTAGCAACGGGTATAACTTTAAAAGTTTTTATGGGAGGCCGACAAATTTATATTCAAATTAAAGCTGAGGTTCTCCTCTTTCAGAAAATCACATGACTTTTGGATTTGGACAAATTCTTCATACCTTAAACGGTCTCCATGCACATTTAGCCCACCGCAAAATACTCTCAAAATGCGGGACGGTGTACCCCGTAGATTGTTGTGATTAAAGCAGAAATACGAATGAAATTATTTCTAGCAACGGGTATAACTTTAAAAGTTTTTATGGGAGGCCGACAAATTTATATTCAAATTAAAGCCGAGGTTCTCCTCTTTCAGAAAATCACATGACTTTTGGATTTGGACAAATTCTTCATACCATAAACGGTCTCCATGCACATTTAGCCCACCGCAAAATACTCTCAAAATGCGGGACGGTGTACACCCTACATTGTTGTGATTAAAGCAGAAATACAAATGAAATTATTTCTAGCAACGGGTATAACTTTAAAAGTTTTTATGGGAGGCCGACAAATTTATATTCAAATTAAAGCTGAGGTTCTCCTCTTTCAGAAAATCACATGACTTTTGGATTTGGACAAATTCTTCATACCTTAAACGGTCTCCATGCACATTTAGCCCACCGCAAAATACTCTCAAAATGCGGGACGGTGTAAGCCCTACATTGTTGTGATTAAAGCAGAAATACGAATGAAATTATTTCTAGCAACGGGTATAACTTTAAAAGTTTTTATGGGAGGCCGACAAATTTATATTCAAATTAAAGCTGAGGTTCTCCTCTTTCAGAAAATCACATGACTTTTGGATTTGGACAAATTCTTCATACCTTAAACGGTCTCCATGCACACTTAGCCCACCGCAAAATACTCTCAAAATACGGGACGGTGTACACCCTACATTGTTGTGATTAAAGCAGAAATACGAATGAAATTATTTCTAGCAACGGGTATAACTTTAAAAGTTTTTATGGGAGGCCGACAAATTTATATTCAAATTAAAGCTGAGGTTCTCCTCTTTCAGAAAATCACATGACTTTTGGATTTGGACAAATTCTTCATACCTTAAACGGTCTCCATGCACTTAGCCCACCGCAAAATACTCTCAAAATACGGGACGGTGTACACCCTACATTGTTGTGATTAAAGCAGAAATACGAATGAAATTATTTCTAGCAACGGGTATAACTTTAAAGTTTTTATGGGAGGCCGACAAATTTATATTCAAATTAAAGCTGAGGTTCTCCTCTTTCAGAAAATCACATGACTTTTGGATTTGGACAAATTCTTCATGCCATAAACGGTCTCCATGCACATTTAGCCCACCGCAAAATACTCTCAAAATGCGGGACGGTGTACCCCATAGATTGCTGTGATTAAAGCAGAAATACGAATGAAATTATTTCTAGCAACGGGTATAACTTTAAAAGTTTTATGGGAGGCCGACAAATTTATATTCAAATTAAAGCCGAGGTTCTCCTCTTTCAGAAAATCACATGACTTTTGGATTTGGACAAATTCTTCATACCATAAACGGTCTCCATGCACATTTAGCCCACCGCAAAATACTCTCAAAATGCGGGACGGTGTACCCCGTAGATTGTTGTGATTAAAGCAGAAATACGAATGAAATTATTTCTAGCAACGGGTATAACTTTAAAAGTTTTTATGGGAGGCCGACAAATTTATATTCAAATTAAAGCTGAGGTTCTCCTCTTTCAGAAAATCACATGACTTTTGGATTTGGACAAATTCTTCATACCTTAAACGGTCTCCATGCACATTTAGCCCACCGCAAAATACTCTCAAAATACGGGACGGTGTACACCCTACATTGTTGTGATTAAAGCAGAAATACAAATAAAATTATTTCTAGCAACAGGTATAACTTTAAAGGTTTTTATTGGAGGCCGACAAATTTATATTCAAATTAAAGCTGAGGTTCTCCTCTTTCAGAAAATCACATGACTTTTGGATTTGGACAAATTCTTCATACCTTAAACGGTCTCCATGCACATTTAGCCCACCGCAAAATACTCTCAAAATACGGGACGGTGTACCCCACAGATTGCTGTGATTAAAGCAGAAATACAGATGAAATTATTTCTAGCAACGGGTATAACTTTAAAGTTTTTATGGGAGGCCGACAAATTTATATTCAAATTAAAGCTGAGGTTCTCCTCTTTCAGAAAATCACATGACTTTTGGATTTGGACAAATTCTTCATACCTTAAACGGTCTCCATGCACATTTAGCCCACCGCAAAATACTCTCAAAATACGGGACGGTGTACACCCTACATTGTTGTGATTAAAGCAAAAATACAAATGAAATTATTTCTAGCAACGGGTATAACTTTAAAAGTTTTTATGGGAGGCCGACAAATTTATATTCAAATTAAAGCTGAGGTTCTCCTCTTTCAGAAAATCACATGACTTTTGGATTTGGACAAATTCTTCATACCTTAAACGGTCTCCATGCACATAGCCCACCGCAAAATACTCTCAAAATACGGGACGGTGTACACCCTACATTGTTGTGATTAAAGCAGAAATACGAATGAAATTATTTCTAGCAACGGGTATAACTTTAAAAGTTTTTATGGGAGGCCGACAAATTTATATTCAAATTAAAGCTGAGGTTCTCCTCTTTCAGAAAATCACATGACTTTTGGATTTGGACAAATTCTTCATACCTTAAACGGTCTCCATGCACATTTAGCCCACCGCAAAATACTCTCAAAATACGGGACGGTGTACACCCTACATTGTTGTGATTAAAGCAGAAATACAGATGAAATTATTTCTAGCAACGGGTATAACTTTAAAAGTTTTATGGGAGGCCGACAAATTTATATTCAAATTAAAGCTGAGGTTCTCCTCTTTCAGAAAATCACATGACTTTTGGATTTGGACAAATTCTTCATACCTTAAACGGTCTCCATGCACATTTAGCCCACCGCAAAATACTCTCAAAATGCGGGACGGTGTACCCCATAGATTGCTGTGATTAAAGCAGAAATACGAATGAAATTATTTCTAGCAACGGGTATAACTTTAAAAGTTTTATGGGAGGCCGACAAATTTATATTCAAATTAAAGCTGAGGTTCTCCTCTTTCAGAAAATCACATGACTTTTGGATTTGGACAAATTCTTCATACCATAAACGGTCTCCATGCACATTTAGCCCACCGCAAAATACTCTCAAAATACGGGACGGTGTACCCCGTAGATTGTTGTGATTAAAGCAGAAATACGAATGAAATTATTTCTAGCAACGGGTATAACTTTAAAAGTTTTTATGGGAGGCCGACAAATTTATATTCAAATTAAAGCTGAGGTTCTCCTCTTTCAGAAAATCACATGACTTTTGGATTTGGACAAATTCTTCATACCTTAAACGGTCTCCATGCACACTTAGCCCACCGCAAAATACTCTCAAAATACGGGACGGTAAACACAAAAGTGTTGTGATTAAAGCAGAAATACTAATGAAATTATTTCTAGCAACGGGTATAACTTTAAACGTTTTATGGGAGGCCGACAAATTTATATTCAAATTAAAGCTGAGGTTCTCCTCTTTCAGAAAATCACATGACTTTTGGATTTGGACAAATTCTTCATACCTTAAACGGTCTCCATGCACACATTTAGCCCACCGCAAAATACTCTCAAAATACGGGACGGTGTACACCCTACATTGTTGTGATTAAAGCAGAAATACGAATGAAATTATTTCTAGCAACGGGTATAACTTTAAAAGTTTTTATGGGAGGCCGACAAATTTATATTCAAATTAAAGCTGAGGTTCTCCTCTTTCAGAAAATCACATGACTTTTGGATTTGGACAAATTCTTCATACCTTAAACGGTCTCCATGCACATTTAGCCCACCGCAAAATACTCTCAAAATACGGGACGGTGTACACCCTACATTGTTGTGATTAAAGCAAAAATACGAATGAAATTATTTCTAGCAACGGGTATAACTTTAAAAGTTTTTATGGGAGGCCGACAAATTTATATTCAAATTAAAGCTGAGGTTCTCCTCTTTCAGAAAATCACATGACTTTTGGATTTGGACAAATTCTTCATACCTTAAACGGTCTCCATGCACATTTAGCCCAGCGCAAAATACTCTCAAAATGCGGGACGGTGTACACCGTAGATTGTTGTGATTAAAGCAAAAATACGAATGAAATTATTTCTAGCAACGGGTATAACTTTAAAAGTTTTTATGGGAGGCCGACAAATTTATATTCAAATTAAAGCTGAGGTTCTCCTCTTTCAGAAAATCACATGACTTTTGGATTTGGACAAATTCTTCATACCTTAAACGGTCTCCATGCACATTTAGCCCACCGCAAAATACTCTCAAAATACGGGACGGTGTACACCGTAGATTGTTGTGATTAAAGCAAAAATACGAATGAAATTATTTCTAGCAACGTTTATAACTTTAAAAATGTTATGGGAGGCCGACAAATTTATATTCAAATTAAAGCTGAGGTTCTCCTCTTTCAGAAAATCACATGACTTTTGGATTTGGACAAATTCTTCATACCTTAAACGGTCTCCATGCACATTTAGCCCACCGCAAAATACTCTCAAAATACGGGACGGTGTACCCTACATTGTTGTGATTAAAGCAAAAATACGAATGAAATTATTTCTAGCAAAGGGTATAACTTAAAAGTTTTTATGGGAGGCCATCAAATTTATATTCAAATTAAAGTTGAGGTTCTCCTCTTTCAGAAAATCACATGACTTTTGGATTTGGACAAATTCTTCATACCTTAAACGGTCTCCATGCACACTTAGCCCACCGCAAAATACTCTCAAAATACGGGACGGTGTACACCCTACATTGTTGTGATTAAAGCAGAAATACGAATGAAATTATTTCTAGCAACGGGTATAACTTTAAAAGTTTTATGGGATGCCGACAAATTTATATTCAAATTAAAGCTGAGGTTCTCCTCTTTCAGAAAATCACATGACTTTTGGATTTGGACAAATTCTTCATACCTTAAACGGTCTCCATGCACACTTAGCCCACCGCAAAATACTCTCAAAATACGGGACGGTGTATACCCTACATTGTTGTGATTAAAGCAGAAATACGAATGAAATTATTTCTAGCAACGGGTATAACTTTAAAAGTTTTATGGGAGGCCGACAAATTTATATTCAAATTAAAGCTGAGGTTCTCCTCTTTCAGAAAATCACATGACTTTTGGATTTGGACAAATTCTTCATACCTTAAACGGTCTCCATGCACATTTAGCCCACCGCAAAATACTCTCAAAAGCAACGGTGTACACCCTACATTGTTGTGATTAAAGCAGAAATACGAATGAAATTATTTCTAGCAACGGGTATAACTTTAAAAAAGTTTTTATGGGAGGCCGACAAATTTATATTCAAATTAAAGCTGAGGTTCTCCTCTTTCAGAAAATCACATGACTTTTGGATTTGGACAAATTCTTCATACCTTAAACGGTCTCCATGCACATTTAGCCCACCGCAAAATACTCTCAAAATACGGGACGGTGTACACCCTACATTGTTGTGATTAAAGCAGAAATACAGATGAAATTATTTCTAGCAACGGGTATAACTTTAAAGTTTTTATGGGAGGCCGACAAATTTATATTCAAATTAAAGCTGAGGTTCTCCTCTTTCAGAAAATCACATGACTTTTGGATTTGGACAAATTCTTCATACCTTAAACGGTCTCCATGCACATTTAGCCCACCGCAAAATACTCTCAAAATACGGGACGGTGTACACCCTACATTGTTGTGATTAAAGCAGAAATACGAATGAAATTATTTCTAGCAACGGGTATAACTTTAAAAGTTTTATGGGAGGCCGACAAATTTATATTCAAATTAAAGCTGAGGTTCTCCTCTTTCAGAAAATCACATGACTTTTGGATTTGGACAAATTCTTCATACCTTAAACGGTCTCCATGCACATTTAGCCCACCGCAAAATACTCTCAAAATACGGGACGGTGTACCACCCTACATTGTTGTGATTAAAGCAGAAATACGAATGAAATTATTTCTAGCAACGGGTATAACTTTAAAAGTTTTATGGGAGGCCGACAAATTTATATTCAAATTAAAGCTGAGGTTCTCCTCTTTCAGAAAATCACATGACTTTTGGATTTGGACAAATTCTTCATACCTTAAACGGTCTCCATGCACATTTAGCCCACCGCAAAATACTCTCAAAATACGGGACGGTGTACACCCTACATTGTTGTGATTAAAGCAGAAATACGAATGAAATTATTTCTAGCAACGGGTATAACTTTAAAACTTTTATGGGAGGCCGACAAATTTATATTCAAATTAAAGCTGAGGTTCTCCTCTTTCAGAAAATCACATGACTTTTGGATTTGGACAAATTCTTCATGCCATAAACGGTCTCCATGCACATTTAGCCCACCGCAAAATACTCTCAAAATGCGGGACGGTGTACCCCATAGATTGCTGTGATTAAAGCAGAAATACGAATGAAATTATTTCTAGCAACGGGTATAACTTTAAAAGTTTTATGGGAGGCCGACAAATTTATATTCAAATTAAAGCCGAGGTTCTCCTCTTTCAGAAAATCACATGTGTTTTGGATTTGGACAAACTATTCATACCTTAAACGGTCTCCATGCATCTCACCGCAAAATACTCTCAAAATACGGGACGGTGTACACCCTACATTGTTGTGATTAAAGCAGAAATACGAATGAAATTATTTCTAGCAACGGGTATAACTTTAAAAGTTTTTATGGGAGGCCGACAAATTTATATTCAAATTAAAGCTGAGGTTCTCCTCTTTCAGAAAATCACATGACTTTTGGATTTGGACAAATTCTTCATACCTTAAACGGTCTCCATGCACATTTAGCCCACCGCAAAATACTCTCAAAATACGGGACGGTGTACACCCTACATTGTTGTGATTAAAGCAGAAATACGAATGAAATTATTTCTAGCAACAGGTATAACTTTAAAAGTTTTATGGGAGGCCGACAAATTTATATTCAAATTAAAGCTGAGGTTCTCCTCTTTCAGAAAATCACATGACTTTTGGATTTGGACAAATTCTTCATACCATAAACGGTCTCCATGCACATTTAGCCCACCGCAAAATACTCTCAAAATGCGGGACGGTGTACCCCGTAGATTGTTGTGATTAAAGCAGAAATACAAATGAAATTATTTCTAGCAACGGGTATAACTTTAAAAGTTTTTATGGGAGGCCGACAAATTTATATTCAAATTAAAGCTGAGGTTCTCCTCTTTCAGAAAATCACATGACTTTTGGATTTGGACAAATTCTTCATACCTTAAACGGTCTCCATGCACACTTAGCCCACCGCAAAATACTCTCAAAATACGGGACGGTGTGCACCCTACATTGTTGTGATTAAAGCAGAAATACGAATGAAATTATTTCTAGCAACGGGTATAACTTTAAAAGTTTTTATGGGAGGCCGACAAATTTATATTCAAATTAAAGCTGAGGTTCTCCTCTTTCAGAAAATCACATGACTTTTGGATTTGGACAAATTCTTCATACCTTAAACGGTCTCCATGCACACTTAGCCCACCGCAAAATACTCTCAAAATACGGGACGGTGTACCCCCTACATTGTTGTGATTAAAGCAGAAATACGAATGAAATTATTTCTAGCAACGGGTATAACTTTAAAAGTTTTTATGGGAGGCCGACAAATTTATATTCAAATTAAAGCTGAGGTTCTCCTCTTTCAGAAAATCACATGACTTTTGGTTTGGACAAATTCTTCATACCTTAAACGGTCTCCATGCACATTTAGCCCACCGCAAAATACTCTCAAAATACGGGACGGTGTACACCCTACATTGTTGTGATTAAAGCAGAAATACGAATGAAATTATTTCTAGCAACGGGTATAACTTTAAAAGTTTTTATGGGAGGCCGACAAATTTATATTCAAATTAAAGCTGAGGTTCTCCTCTTTCAGAAAATCACATGACTTTTGGATTTGGACAAATTCTTCATACCTTAAACGGTCTCCATGCACATTTAGCCCACCGCAAAATACTCTCAAAATACGGGACGGTGTACACCCTACATTGTTGTGATTAAAGCAGAAATACGAATGAAATTATTTCTAGCAACGGGTATAACTTTAAAAGTTTTTATGGGAGGCCGACAAATTTATATTCAAATTAAAGCTGAGGTTCTCCTCTTTCAGAAAATCACATGACTTTTGGATTTGGACAAATTCTTCATACCTTAAACGGTCTCCATGCACACTTAGCCCACCGCAAAATACTCTCAAAATACGGGACGGTGTACACCCTACATTGTTGTGATTAAAGCAGAAATACGAATGAAATTATTTCTAGCAACGGGTATAACTTTAAAAGTTTTATGGGAGACAAATTTATATTCAAATTAAAGCTGAGGTTCTCCTCTTTCAGAAAATCACATGACTTTTGGATTTGGACAAATTCTTCATACCTTAAACGGTCTCCATGCACATAGCCCACCGCAAAATACTCTCAAAATACGGGACGGTGTACACCCTACATTGTTGTGATTAAAGCAGAAATACGAATGAAATTATTTCTAGCAACGGGTATAACTTTAAAAGTTTTTATGGGAGGCCGACAAATTTATATTCAAATTAAAGCTGAGGTTCTCCTCTTTCAGAAAATCACATGACTTTTGGATTTGGACAAATTCTTCATACCTTAAACGGTCTCCATGCACATTTAGCCCACCGCAAAATACTCTCAAAATACGGGACGGTGTACACCCTACATTGTTGTGATTAAAGCAGAAATACGAATGAAATTATTTCTAGCAACGGGTATAACTTTAAAAGTTTTTATGGGAGGCCGACAAATTTATATTCAAATTAAAGCTGAGGTTCTCCTCTTTCAGAAAATCACATGACTTTTGGATTTGGACAAATTCTTCATACCTTAAACGGTCTCCATGCACATTTAGCCCACCGCAAAATACTCTCAAAATACGGGACGGTGTACACCCTACATTGTTGTGATTAAAGCAAAAATACGAATGAAATTATTTCTAGCAACGGGTATAACTTTAAAAGTTTTTATGGGAGGCCGACAAATTTATATTCAAATTAAAGCTGAGGTTCTCCTCTTTCAGAAAATCACATGACTTTTGGATTTGGACAAATTCTTCATACCTTAAACGGTCTCCATGCGCACTTAGCCCACCGCAAAATACTCTCAAAATACGGGACGGTGTACACCCTACATTGTTGTGATTAAAGCAGAAATACGAATGAAATTATTTCTAGCAACGGGTATAACTTTAAAAGTTTTTATGGGAGGCCGACAAATTTATATTCAAATTAAAGCTGAGGTTCTCCTCTTTCAGAAAATCACATGACTTTTGGATTTGGACAAATTCTTCATACCTTAAACGGTCTCCATGCACATTTAGCCCACCGCAAAATACTCTCAAAATACGGGACGGTGTACACCCTACATTGTTGTGATTAAAGCAGAAATACGAATGAAATTATTTCTAGCAACGGGTATAACTTTAAAAGTTTTTATGGGAGGCCGACAAATTTATATTCAAATTAAAGCTGAGGTTCTCCTCTTTCAGAAAATCACATGACTTTTGGATTTGGACAAATTCTTCATACCTTAAACGGTCTCCATGCACATTTAGCCCACCGCAAAATACTCTCAAAATGCGGGACGGTGTACACCCTACATTGTTGTGATTAAAGCAGAAATACGAATGAAATTATTTCTAGCAACGGGTATAACTTTAAAAGTTTTTATGGGAGGCCGACAAATTTATATTCAAATTAAAGCTGAGGTTCTCCTCTTTCAGAAAATCACATGACTTTTGGATTTGGACAAATTCTTCATACCTTAAACGGTCTCCATGCACACATTTAGCCCACCGCAAAATACTCTCAAAATACGGGACGGTGTACCCCACAGATTGCTGTGATTAAAGCAGAAATACAAATGAAATTATTTCTAGCAACGGGTATAACTTTAAAAGTTTTTATGGGAGGCCGACAAATTTATATTCAAATTAAAGCTGAGGTTCTCCTCTTTCAGAAAATCACATGACTTTTGGATTTGGACAAATTCTTCATACCTTAAACGGTCTCCATGCACATTTAGCCCACCGCAAAATACTCTCAAAATACGGGACGGTGTACACCCTACATTGTTGTGATTAAAGCAGAAATACAAATGAAATTATTTCTAGCAACGGGTATAACTTTAAAAGTTTTTATGGGAGGCCGACAAATTTATATTCAAATTAAAGCTGAGGTTCTCCTCTTTCAGAAAATCACATGACTTTTGGATTTGGACAAATTCTTCATACCTTAAACGGTCTCCATGCACACTTAGCCCACCGCAAAATACTCTCAAAATGCGGGACGGTGTACCCCACAGATTGCTGTGATTAAAGCAGAAATACGAATGAAATTATTTCTAGCAACGGGTATAACTTTAAAAGTTTTTATGGGAGGCCGACAAATTTATATTCAAATTAAAGCTGAGGTTCTCCTCTTTCAGAAAATCACATGACTTTTGGATTTGGACAAATTCTTCATACCTTAAACGGTCTCCATGCACTTAGCCCACCGCAAAATACTCTCAAAATACGGGACGGTGTACCCTACATTGTTGTGATTAAAGCAGAAATACAGATGAAATTATTTCTAGCAACGGGTATAACTTTAAAAGTTTTATGGGAGGCCGACAAATTTATATTCAAATTAAAGCTGAGGTTCTCCTCTTTCAGAAAATCACATGACGTTGGGATTTGGACAAATTCTTCATACCTTAAACGGTCTCCATGCACATAGCCCAGCGCAAAATACTCTCAAAATACGGGACGGTGTACACCCTACATTGTTGTGATTAAAGCAGAAATACGAATGAAATTATTTCTAGCAACGGGTATAACTTTAAAAGTTTTAAGGGAGGCCGACAAATTTATATTCAAATTAAAGCTGAGGTTCTCCTCTTTCAGAAAATCACATGACTTTTGGATTTGGACAAATTCTTCATACCTTAAACGGTCTCCATGCACATTTAGCCCACCGCAAAATACTCTCAAAATACGGGACGGTGTACACCCTACATTGTTGTGATTAAAGCAGAAATACAGATGAAATTATTTCTAGCAACGGGTATAACTTTAAAAATTTTATGGGAGGCCGACAAATTTATATTCAAATTAAAGCTGAGGTTCTCCTCTTTCAGAAAATCACATGACTTTTGGATTTGGACAAATTCTTCATACCTTAAACGGTCTCCATGCACATTTAGCCCACCGCAAAATACTCTCAAAATACGGGACGGTGTACACCCTACATTGTTGTGATTAAAGCAGAAATACGAATGAAATTATTTCTAGCAACGGGTATAACTTTAAAAGTGTTTATGGGAGGCCGACAAATTTATATTCAAATTAAAGCTGAGGTTCTCCTCTTTCAGAAAATCACATGACTTTTGATTTTGGACAAATTCTTCATACCTTAAACGGTCTCCATGCACACTTAGCCCACCGCAAAATACTCTCAAAATACGGGACGGTGTACAACCTACATTGTTGTGATTAAAGCAGAAATACGAATGAAATTATTTCTAGCAACGGGTATAACTTTAAAAGTTTTTATGGGAGGCCGACAAATTTATATTCAAATTAAAGCTGAGGTTCTCCTCTTTCAGAAAATCACATGACTTTTGGATTTGGACAAATTCTTCATACCTTAAACGGTCTCCATGCACATTTAGCCCACCGCAAAATACTCTCAAAATACGGGACGGTGTACACCCTACATTGTTGTGATTAAAGCAGAAATACTAATGAAATTATTTCTAGCAACGGGTATAACTTTAAAAGTTTTATGGGAGGCCGACAAATTTATATTCAAATTAAAGCTGAGGTTCTCCTCTTTCAGAAAATCACATGACTTTTGGATTTGGACAAATTCTTCATACCTTAAACGGTCTCCATGCACATTTAGCCCACCGCAAAATACTCTCAAAATACGGGACGGTGTACCCCGTAGATTGTTGTGATTAAAGCAGAAATACGAATGAAATTATTTCTAGCAACGGGTATAACTTTAAAAGTTTTTATGGGAGGCCGACAAATTTATATTCAAATTAAAGCTGAGGTTCTCCTCTTTCAGAAAATCACATGACTTTTGGATTTGGACAAATTCTTCATACCTTAAACGGTCTCCATGCACACTTAGCCCACCGCAAAATACTCTCAAAATACGGGACGGTGTACCCAGTACATTGTTGTGATTAAAGCAGAAATACGAATGAAATTATTTCTAGCAACGGGTATAACTTTAAAAGTGTTTATGGGAGGCCGACAAATTTATATTCAAATTAAAGCTGAGGTTCTCCTCTTTCAGAAAATCACATGACTTTTGGATTTGGACAAATTCTTCATACCTTAAACGGTCTCCATGCACATAGCCCACCGCAAAATACTCTCAAAATACGGGACGGTGTACACCCTACATTGTTGTGATTAAAGCAGAAATACGAAGATAAATTATTTCTATCAACGGTTATAACTTTAATTGTTTTTATGGGAGGCCGACAAATTTATATTCAAATTAAAGCTGAGGTTCTCCTCTTTCAGAAAATCACATGACTTTTGGATTTGGACAAATTCTTCATACCTTAAACGGTCTCCATGCACATTTAGCCCACCGCAAAATACTCTCAAAATACGGGACGGTGTACACCCTACATTGTTGTGATTAAAGCAGAAATACGGATGAAATTATTTCTAGCAACGGGTATAACTTTAAAAGTTTTTATGGGAGGCCGACAAATTTATATTCAAATTAAAGCTGAGGTTCTCCTCTTTCAGAAAATCACATGACTTTTGGATTTGGACAAATTCTTCATACCTTAAACGGTCTCCATGCACACTTAGCCCACCGCAAAATACTCTCAAAATACGGGACTGTGTACACCTACATTGTTGTGATTAAAGCAGAAATACGAATGAAATTATTTCTAGCAACGGGTATAACTTTAAAAGTTTTTTTATAGGAGGCCGACAAATTTATATTCAAATTAAAGCTGAGGTTCTCCTCTTTCAGAAAATCACATGACTTTTGGATTTGGACAAATTCTTCATACCTTAAACGGTCTCCATGCACACTTAGCCCACCGCAAAATACTCTCAAAATACGGGACGGTGTACACCCTACATTGTTGTGATTAAAGCAGAAATACGAATGAAATTATTTCTAGCAACGGGTATAACTTTAAAAGTTTTTATGGGAGGCCGACAAATTTATATTCAAATTAAAGCTGAGGTTCTCCTCTTTCAGAAAATCACATGACTTTTGGATTTGGACAAATTCTTCATACCTTAAACGGTCTCCATGCACATTTAGCCCAGCGCAAAATACTCTCAAAATGCGGGACGGTGTACACCGTAGATTGTTGTGATTAAAGCAGAAATACGAATGAAATTATTTCTAGCAACGGGTATAACTTTAAAGTTTTTATGGGAGGCCGACAAATTTATATTCAAATTAAAGCTGAGGTTCTCCTCTTTCAGAAAATCACATGACTTTTGGATTTGGACAAATTCTTCATACCTTAAACGGTCTCCATGCACACCGCAAAATACTCTCAAAATACGGGACGGTGTACACCCTACATTGTTGTGATTAAAGCAGAAATACAAATGAAATTATTTCTAGCTACGGGTATAACTTTAAAGGTTTTTATGGGAGGCCGACAAATTTATATTCAAATTAAAGCTGAGGTTCTCCTCTTTCAGAAAATCACATGACTTTTGGATTTGGAAAAATTCTTCATACCTTAAACGGTCTCCATGCACACTTAGCCCTCCGCAAAATACTCTCAAAATACGGGACGGTGTACCCCTACATTGTTGTGATTAAAGCAGAAATACGAATGAAATTATTTCTAGCAACGGGTATAACTTTAAAAGTTTTTATGGGAGGCCGACAAATTTATATTCAAATTAAAGCTGAGGTTCTCCTCTTTCAGAAAATCACATGACTTTTGGATTTGGACAAATTCTTCATACCTTAAACGGTCTCCATGCACATTTAGCCCACCGCAAAATACTCTCAAAATGCGGGACGGTGTACACCCTACATTGTTGTGATTAAAGCAGAAATACGAATGAAATTATTTCTAGCAACGGGTATAACTTTAAAAGTTTTTAATGGAGGCCGACAAATTTATATTCAAATTAAAGCTGAGGTTCTCCTCTTTCAGAAAATCACATGACTTTTGGATTTGGACAAATTCTTCATACCTTAAACGGTCTCCATGCACATTTAGCCCACCGCAAAATACTCTCAAAATACGGGACGGTGTACACCCTACATTGTTGTGATTAAAGCAGAAATACGAATGAAATTATTTCTAGCAACGGGTATAACTTTAAAAGTTTTTATGGGAGGCCGACAAATTTATATTCAAATTAAAGCTGAGGTTCTCCTCTTTCAGAAAATCACATGACTTTTGGATTTGGACAAATTCTTCATACCTTAAACGGTCTCCATGCACATTTAGCCCACCGCAAAATACTCTCAAAATACGGGACGGTGTACCTACATTGTTGTGATTAAAGCAGAAATACAGATGAAATTATTTCGAGCAACGGGTATAACTTTAAAAGTTTTTATGGGAGGCCGACAAATTTATATTCAAATTAAAGCTGAGGTTCTCCTCTTTCAGAAAATCACATGACTTTTGGATTTGGACAAATTCTTCATACCTTAAACGGTCTCCATGCACATTTAGCCCACCGCAAAATACTCTCAAAATGCGGGACGGTGTAAACCCTACATTGTTGTGATTAAAGCAGAAATACGAATGAAATTATTTCTAGCAACGGGTATAACTTTAAAAGTTGTTAAGGGAGGCCGACAAATTTATATTCAAATTAAAGCTGAGGTTCTCCTCTTTCAGAAAATCACATGACTTTTGGATTTGGACAAATTCTTCATACCTTAAACGGTCTCCATGCACATTTAGCCCACCGCAAAATACTCTCAAAATACGGGACAGTGTATACCCTACATTGTTGTGATTAAAGCAGAAATACGAATGAAATTATTTCTAGCAACGGGTATAACTTTAAAAGTTTTTATGGGAGGCCGACAAATTTATATTCAAATTAAAGCTGAGGTTCTCCTCTTTCAGAAAATCACATGACTTTTGGATTTGGACAAATTCTTCATACCTTAAACGGTCTCCATGCACATTTAGCCCACCGCAAAATACTCTCAAAATACGGGACGGTGTACACCCTACATTGTTGTGATTAAAGCAGAAATACGAATGAAATTATTTCTAGCAACGGGTATAACTTTAAAAGTTTTTATGGGAGGCCGACAAATTTATATTCAAATTAAAGCTGAGGTTCTCCTCTTTCAGAAAATCACATGACTTTTGGATTTGGACAAATTCTTCATACCTTAAACGGTCTCCATGCACACTTAGCCCACCGCAAAATACTCTCAAAATACGGGACGGTGTACACCCTACATTGTTGTGATTAAAGCAGAAATACGAATGAAATTATTTCTAGCAACGGGTATAACTTTAAAAGTTTTTATGGGAGGCCGACAAATTTATATTCAAATTAAAGCTGAGGTTCTCCTCTTTCAGAAAATCACATGACTTTTTGGATTTGGACAAATTCTTCATACCTTAAACGGTCTCCATGCACACTTAGCCCACCGCAAAATACTCTCAAAATACGGGACGGTGTACCCCGTAGATTGTTGTGATTAAAGCAGAAATACGAATGAAATTATTTCTAGCAACGGGTATAACTTTAAAAGTTTATGGGAGGCCGACAAATTTATATTCAAATTAAAGCTGAGGTTCTCCTCTTTCAGAAAATCACATGACTTTGGATTTGGACAAATTCTTCATACCTTAAACGGTCTCCATGCACATTTAGCCCACCGCAAAATACTCTCAAAATACGGGACGGTGTACACCCTACATTGTTGTGATTAAAGCAGAAATACGAATGAAATTATTTCTAGCAACGGGTATAACTTTAAAAGTTTTTATGGGAGGCCGACAAATTTATATTCAAATTAAAGCTGAGGTTCTCCTCTTTCAGAAAATCACATGACTTTTGGATTTGGACAAATTCTTCATACCTTAAACGGTCTCCATGCACACTTAGCCCACCGCAAAATACTCTCAAAATAAGGGACAGTGTACACCCTACATTGTTGTGATTAAAGCAGAAATACGAATGAAATTATTTCTAGCAACGGGTATAACTTTAAAAGTTTTTATGGGAGGCCGACAAATTTATATTCAAATTAAAGCTGAGGTTCTCCTCTTTCAGAAAATCACATGACTTTTGGATTTGGACAAATTCTTCATACCTTAAACGGTCTCCATGCACATTTAGCCCACCGCAAAATACTCTCAAAATACGGGACGGTGTACACCCTACATTGTTGTGATTAAAGCAGAAATACGAATGAAATTATTTCTAGCAACAGGTATAACTTTAAAGGTTTTATGGGAGGCCGACAAATTTATATTCAAATTAAAGCTGAGGTTCTCCTCTTTCAGAAAATCACATGACTTTTGGATTTGGACAAATTCTTCATACCTTAAACGGTCTCCATGCACATTTAGCCCACCGCAAAATACTCTCAAAATACGGGACGGTGTACACCCTACATTGTTGTGATTAAAGCAGAAATACGAATGAAATTATTTCTAGCAACGGGTATAACTTTAAAAGTTTTAATGGGAGGCCGAAAAATTTATATTCAAATTAAAGCTGAGGTTCTCCTCTTTCAGAAAATCACATGACTTTTGGATTTGGACAAATTCTTCATACCTTAAACGGTCTCCATGCACATTTAGCCCACCGCAAAATACTCTCAAAATACGAGACGGTGTACACCCTACATTGTTGTGATTAAAGCAGAAATACGAATGAAATTATTTCTAGCAACGGGTATAACTTTAAAAAAATTTATGGGAGGCCGACAGATTTATATTCAAATTAAAGCTGAGGTTCTCCCTT
>CM055820.1:50281281-50297832 GCA_029582265.1 Zoroaster sp. YZ-2022
TAAATGTTTTTCTACAGGGGTATAACTTTAAAGGTTTTTATGGAGGCTGACAAATTTATATTCAAATTTAAAAGCTGGAGTTCTCCTCTTTCATAAAATCGCCAAGACTTTTGGATTTGACAATCATATCCCTTAAACGGTCTCCATGTACACTTAGCTCACCGCAAAATAATACTCAAAATGCAGGACGGTACACCCTATAGATTGTTGTGATTGCCAGCAGAAATGAATGAAATTATTTCTAGCAACGGCTATAACTTTAAAAGTTTTAAGGGAGGCTGACAAATTTATATTCAAATTAAAGTTGAGGTTCTCTTTCAGAAAATCACTTGACTTTTGGATTTGGACAAATTCTTCATACCTTAAACGGTCTCCATGCACACTTAGCCCACTGCAAAATACCTCAAAAAATGCAGACGGTGTACCCCATAGATTGTTGTCATTAAAGCAGAAATACGAATGAAATTATTTCTAGCAACGGGTATAACTTTAAAAGTTTTAAGGAGGCCGACAAATTTATATTCAAATTAAAGCTGAGAATTTCTTCTTTTAGAAAATCACTTGACTTTTGGATTTGGACAAATTATTCATACCTTAAACGGTCTCCATGCACACTAGCCCACTGCAAAATACTTCAAAATGCAGGACGGTGTACCCTATAGATTGTTGTGATTAAAGCAGTAGTCGAATGAAATTATTTCTAGCAACGGGTATAACTTTAAAAGTTTTTAAGGGAGGCTGACAAATTTATATATTCAAATTAAAGCTGAGGTTCTCCTCTTTCATAAAATCACAAGACTTTTGGATTTGGACAAATTCTTCATGCAACCTTAAACGGTCTCCATGCACACTTAGCTCACTGCAAAATACTCTTTCAAAATACGGGACAGGTACACCCCACATTGTGACTGTGAATAAAGCAGAAATACGAATGAAATATTTCTAGCAACGGGTATAACTTCACAAGTTTTTATGGAGGCCGACAAATTTATATTCAAGTAATTAAAGATGAGGTCTCCTCCTCTTCAGAAAATCACATGACTTTGGATTTGGGCAAATTCTTATACCTTAAACGGTGGTCTCCATGCACACTTAGCGCACCACCAAGTACTACTCAAATACGGGACAGTGCACACCCTACATTGTTGTGAAATAAATACAGTGAAAATACGAATGAAATTATTTCTAGCAACGGGTATAACTTTAAAAGTTTTTATATGGGAGCCGACAATTTATATATTCAAATTAAAGCTGAGGTTCTCCTCTTTTCAGAAAATCACATAACTTTTTGGATTTGGACAAATTCGTCCTTACAATATTAAACGGTCTCCATGCACACTTAGCCCACTGCACAAAATACCCTCTCAAAAATGCGGGATGAAAAATTTGTACCCCGTGATTGTTGTGATTCAAGAAATACAGATGAAAATTATTTCTAGCATAACGGGTATAACTTAAAAAGTTTTTTAAGGGAGATGACAAATTTATATATTCAAATTAAAGCTGTTCTGGTTCTCTCTTCCTTTACAAATCACAAGACATTTGGATTTGGACAAATTCTTCATTACCTTAAACAGTCTTCCACCACTGCACACTTAGCCCAATTGCAAAATACTCTCAAAAATACTCGCTGACGGTGTACACCCTACATTGTTATTGTGATTAAAGCAAAATACAGATGCTATGAAATTATTTCTAGCAACGGGTATAACTTTAGTTGGTTTTTATGGGAGGCTGACAAATTTTATTCAAATTATAAGCTAGAGGTTCTCCTCTTTCATCAAAAATCTGAAGACTTTTGGATTTGGACAAAAAATTCTTCCTTCTACTGTAAACAGTCTCCCCATAGCACACCTAGCCCACCGCAAAATACTCTCCAAAATGCAGGACGGTAAAATTCTACCCCATAGTTGTTTGTGATTATTAAAGTAGAAAGCTACTGAATGAAATTATTTCCTTAGCAACGGCTATAACTTTAAAAAGTTTTAAGGGAGGCCGACACAATTTATAATATTCAAATTAAAGCTGAAGTTCTTTCAGAGGAAATCACTTGACTTTTGGATTTGGACAAATTCTCCATACAACTTAAACGGTCTCCATGCATGCACATAGCCCACCGCAAATATACTCTCAAAATGCAGTGACGGTGGTGTACCCATAGATTGTTGTGATTAAAGATTCAGCAAATACAGATGAAAATTATTTCAGCAACGGGTATAACTTTAAAAGTTTTTTTGAGGAGAAATGACAAGTTTATATTCAAATTAAAAGTTGAGGTTCCTCTTTCAGAAAATCACTTGAGCTTTTGGATTTGGACTAAAATTCTTCATACGCTTTAAACGGTCTCCATATGCACACTTAGTTCACCGCAAAATACTCTCAAAATGCAGGACGATTGTACCCATAGATTGTTGTGATTAAAGCAGAGAATACAGAAATTATTTCCTAGCAACTTATAACATTTACAAAGTTTTAAGGGAGGCCGAGACAAATTTATATTCAAGTTAATTGAGGTTCTCCTCTTCTTCATAAAATCACAAGACTTTTGGTTGATTGGACCGATTCCTTCATACCTTAAACGGTCTCCATACACACTTAGCTCACCGCAAAATACTCTCCAAATGCAGGACGGTACATCTTACATTGTTGCTGTGAATAAAAGCAGAAATACAGAATGAGAAATTATTTCTAGCAACAACAGGCATAACTTTACGTTTTTATGGGAGGCCGACAAATCTATATTCAAATTAAAGATGAGGTTCTCTCCTCTTTCAGAAAAATCTACATGACTTTTTGGATTTGGGGCAAATTCTTCTGCAACCTTTAAACTTGGTCTCCATGGCCAATTTAGCGCACTGCCGCAAAATACTTCCTCAAAATACGGGACGGTGTACACCCTACATTGTTGTGAATAAAGCAGAAATAATACGAATAAGAAATTATGCTTCCTAGCAACGGGTATAACTTTTAAAAGTTTTATGGAGGCCGAAACAAATTTATATTCAAATTAAAGCTGAGGTTCTCCTTCTTTTCAGAAAATCACATAACTTTTGGTTTGGACAAATTCGTACATACATTAAACGGTCTCCTTATGCACACTTAGCCCACTGCAAATACCCTCAAAATGCGGGATGGTGTACCCCGTAGATTGTTGTGATTAAAGCAGTAAATACGAATGAAATTAGCTTCTTTGCAACAGCATAATTGCTCTTAAAGTTTTTATAGGAGGCCGACAAATTTATATTCAAGTTAAAGCTGAGGTTCTCCTCTTTCAGAAAATCACATGACTTTTAGGTTTGGACAAATTCTCATACCTTGTAAAACGGTCTCCATGCACACTTAGCCCCACCGCATAAATACTCTCAAAATACGTACAGGACGGTGTACAATTTACATTGTTCTGAATTAAAGCAGAATACGAATGATAATTATTTCAGCAACAGGCTATAACTTTAAAAGTTTTTAAGGGAGGCCGACAAATTTATATTCAAATTAAAGCTGAGGTTCTCCTCTTTCATAAAATCACAAGACATTTGGATTTGGACAAATTCTTCATACCTTAAACGGTCTCCATGCACACTTAGCCCACCGCAAAATACTCTCAAAATACTCGACGGTGTACACCTTACATTGTTGTGAATAAAGCAGAAATACGAATGAAATTATTTCTAGCAACGGCTATAACTTTAAACGGTGTTGTTTATGGGAGGCCGACAAATTTATATTCAAATTAAAGCTGAGGTTCTCCTCTTTCAGAAAATCACAAGACTTTTGGATTTGGACAAATTCTTCATACCTTAAACGGTCTCCATGCACACTTAGGCCCTGCCGCAAAATACTCCTAAAATACTCGACGGTGTACACCTTACATTGTTGTGAATAAAGCAGAAATACGAATGAAATTATTTCTAGCAACGGCTATAACTTTAAAAGATTTTATGGGAGGCCGAACAATTTATATTCAAATTAAAGCTGAGGTTCTCCTCTTTCAGAAAATCAACACAAGACTTTTGATTTTGGACAAATTTCATACCTTTTACGGTCTCCATGCACACTTAGCCCACCGCATAAATACTCTCAAAAATACGGACGGTACACCCCATATTGTTCCCTACATTAAAGTCAATAGCTGAAATACGAATAAGAAATTATTTCTAGCAACAGGTATAACTAGCAACGGGTATAACTTAAGGTTTTTTAAAGGAGGCCGACAAATTTATATTCAAATTAAAGCCGAGGTTCTCCTCTTTCCTTAAAATCACAAGACTTTTGGATTTAGACAAATTTCTCTTCATACCTTACAACTAGTCCATGCACACTTGTTAGCCCAATTGCAAAATACTCTCAAAATACGGACGGTACACCATACATTGTTGTGAATAAAGCAAAATACGAATGAAATTATTTCAGTAACAACGGGTATAACTTTAAAAGTTTTTATGGGAGGCCGACAAATTTATATTCAAATTAAAAGCTGAGATTCTCCTCTTTCACAAAATCACATGACTTTTGGATTTGGACAAATTCTTCCATACCTAAACGGTCTCCATGCACACCTAGCCACCGCAAATACTTCCTCAAAATACGGGACGGTACACCCACATTATTGTTGTGAATAAAGCAGAAATATGAATGAGAAATTATTTCTAGCAACGGCTATAACTTTAAAAGTTTTTAAGGGACGACAACTTATATTTAAATATTCAAATTAAACTGAGGTTTCTCCTCTCTCTTCAGAAAATCACAAGACATTTGGATTTGGACAAATTCTTTCATACCTTTATAAACGGTCTCCATGCACACTTAGCCTAACGCAAAATAAAATCTCAAAATACTCGACGGTGTACATAACCCTTACATTGTTGTGAATGTGAAAAGCATGCAAATACGAATGAAATTATTTCTGTAGCAACGGCTATAACTTTAAAAGTTTTTATGGGAGGCCGACAAATTTATATTCAAATTAAAGCGAAAGCCGAGTTCTCCTCTTTCAGAAAATCACAAGAACTTTTTAGTTTGGACAAATTCTTCATACCTTAAACGGTCTCCATGCACACTAGCCCACTGCAAAATACTCTCAAAATACGGGACAGTACACTTGCTACATTGTTGTGGAATAAAGCAGAAATACGAATGAAATTATTTCTAGCAACGGGTATAACTCTTTAAAAAGGGTTTTTAAGGGAGGCTGACAAATTTATATTCAAATTAAAGCCGAGGTTCTCCTCTTTCATAAAATCATCAAGACTTTTGGATTTGAACCAAATTCTTCATATACCTTAAACAATGGTCTCCATGCACACTTAGCTCAATGCAAATACTCTCAAAATACGGGACGGTACACCATACATTATTTGTTGTGAATAAAGCAAAAATACAGACTGAAGAAATTATTTCTAGCAACGGGTATAATTTCTTTAAAAGTTTTTATGCGGAGGCCGACAAATTTATATTCAAATTAAAAGCTGAGATTCTCCTCTTTCACAAAATCACATGACTATTGGAATTAGACAAAATCTTCATACCTAAACGGTCTCCATGCACACTTAGCCCACCGCAAAATACAAAAATCTCAAAATACGGGACGGTACACCCTACATTGTTGTGAATAAAGCATGAAATACAGATGAAGAAATTATTTCTAGCAACGGGTATAACTTAATAAGTTTTTAAGGGAGCCCGAAAAATTAATATTCAAATTAAAGATGAGGTTCTCCACTCTCAGAAAATCACATTGACTTTGACTTTTGGTTTGGGCAAATTCTTCATACCATAAACGGTCTCCATGCACGCTTAGCGCACCGCAAAAATACTCTCAAAATACGGGACGGTGTACACCTCTACATTGTTGTGAATAAAGCAAAAATAACACGTAAAATTATTTTAGCAACGGGTATAACTTTAAAAGTTTTTTAAGGAGGCTGACAAAGCCGACAGGTTTATATTCAAATTAAAGCTGAGGTTCTCCTCTTTCATAAAATCACAAGACTTTTGGATTTGGACAAATTCTTCATACCTTAAACGGTCTCCATGCACACTTAGCGCACCGCAAAATACTCTCAAAATACGGGACGGTGTACAATTCTACATTGTTGTAGACCTCCTATAAAGCAAATACTGAATGAAATTATTTCTAGCAACGGGTATAACTTTAAAAAGTTTTTATGGGAGGCCGACAAATTTATATTCAAATTAAAGCTGAGGTTCTCCTGCTTTCAGAAAAATCACATATAACTTTTGGATTTGGACAAATTGCCATATCATACCTGTAAACGGTCTCCATGCACATAGCCAGCCCACTGCAAAATACTCCTCAAAATGCGGGATGGTGTACCCCGTAGATTGTGCTGTGAATTCAAGCAGAAATACATGATAGAAATTATTTCTAGCAACAGGGTATAACTTACAAAGTTTTTTATGGAGGGCCGACCAGAATTGCTATATTCAGATTCGTTAAAGCTGAGGTTCTCCTCTTTCAGAAAAATCACATGACTTTTGTTTGGACAAATTCTTCATACCTTAAACGGTCTCCATGCAAAAAACACTTATCCCACCGCAAAATACTCTCAAAAATACGGGACGGTGTACACCTACCCATTGTTCTGAATAAAGCAGAAATACGAATGAAATTATTTCTAGCAACAGCTATAACCAACTATAACTAAATTAAATGTTTAAGGGAGGCCGACAAATTTATATTCAAATTAAAGCTGAGGTTCTCCTCTTTCCAGAAAAAATCACAAGACATTTTGATTTGGACAAATTAGCTTACATACCTTAAACGGTCTCCGTACACATAATACCGCCATAAAATACTCTCAAAATACTCTGACGAGTGTACACCTTTACATTGTTGTGAATGAAGCAGCAGAAATACAGATGAAATTATTTCATAGCGGCTATAACTTTAAAAGGTTTTATGGGGAGGCCGACAAATTTATATTCAAATTAAAGCCGAGGGTTCTCCTCTTCAGAAAATCACAAGACTTTGGATTTCTGGACAAATTCTTCCTTACACCTGTAAACAGTCTCCATGCACACGCCAGCCCACCGCAAAATACTCTCAAAATACGGGACGGTACACCCTACATTGTTGTGAATAAAGCAGAAATACGAATGAAATTATTTCTAGCAACGACATAACTTTAAAAGGTTTTTAAGGGAGGCCGACAAATTTATATTCTAAATTAAAGCCGAGGTTCTCCTCTTTCATTAAAATCACAAAGGACTTTTGGATTTGGACAAATTCTTCATACCTTAAACGGTCTCCCATGCACACTTAGCCTGCCGCAAAATACTCTCCAAAATACGGGACGGTACACCATACATTGTTGTGAATAAAGCAAAAAATACGAATGAAATTATTTCTAGCAACAGGTATAACTTTAAAAGTTTTTATGGAGGCCGACAAATTTATAATAAAATTAAATCTGATGTTCTCATCTTTCACAAAATCCACATGACTTTGGTTTGACAAATTCTTCATACCTTAAACGGTCTCCATGCACACTTAGCTCACTGCCAAAATACTCTGAAAATACCGGGACGGTACACCCACTCACATTGTTGTGAATAAACGCAGAAATACATGAATGAAATTATTTCCTTAGCAACGGGTATAACTTTACAAGATTTTTTATGGGAGGCCGACAAATTTATATTCAAATTAAAGATGAGGTTCTCCTCTTTCTGAAAATAACATGACTTTTTGGATTTGGGCAAATTCTTCATACCTTAAACGGTCTCCTATGCACACTTAGCGCACCGCACCAAAATACTCTCAAAATACAGGACGGTGTACACCCCTACATTGTTGTGAATAAAGCAGAAATACGAATGAAATTATTTCTAGCAACGGGTATAATCCTTTACAAAGTTTTTATGGGAGGCCGACAAATTTATATTCAAATTAAAGCTGAGGTTCTCCTCTTTCAGTAAAAATCCACATAACTTTTTGGATTTGGACAAATTCGTCATACCTTAAACGGTCTCCACATGCACACTTAGCCCACTGCAAAATACCCTCAAAATGCGGGATGGTTGTGCCCCGTAGATTGGAAAGTTGTGATTAAAGCAGAAATACAGATAAAAATTATTTCTAGCAACGGGTATAACTTTAAAAGTTTTTTATGGGAGGCCGACAAATTTATATTCAAGTTAAAGCTGAGGTTCTCCTCTCTTTCAGAAAATCACACTGACTTTTAGTTTGGACAAATTCTTCATACCATAAACTGGTCTCCATGCACACTTAGCCCACCGCATAAAATACTCTCAAAATACGGGACGGTGTACACCTTACATTGTTCTGAATAAGCAAGAAATACAGATGACGAATAATTATTTCTAGCAACAGCGTATAACTTTAAAAGTTTTTAAGGGGCCGACAAAATTTATATTCAAATTAAAGCTGAGGTTCTCCTCTTTCAGAAAATCACAAGACATTTGGATTTTGGACAAATTCTTCATTACTGCTTAAACGGTCTCCATGCACCACTTAGCCCACCGCAAAAATACTCTCAAAATACTCGACGGTGTACACCTACATTGTTGTGAATAAAGCAGAAATACAGAATGAAATTATTTCTAGCAACTTAGCAGCTATAACTTTAAACGTTTTTATGGGAGGCCTGACAAATTTATATTCAAATTAAAGCTGAGGGTTCTCCTCTTTCAGAAAATCACAAGACTTTTGGATTTGGACAAATTCTTCATACCTTAACAAAACGGTCTCCATGCACACTTAGCCCACTGCATAAATACTCTCAAAATACGGGACGGTAAGCACCTACATTGTTGTGAATAAAGCAGAAATACAGGTGAAATTATTTCTAGCAACGCAACGGTATAACTTTAAAAGTTTTTAAGGGAGGCCGACAAATTTATATATTCAAATTAAAAGCCGAGGTTCTCCTCTTTCATAAAAATCACACAGACTTTTAGGATTTGGACAAATTCTTCATACATAAACGGTCTCCATGCACACTTAGCTGCACCGCAAAATACTCTCAAAAATACAGGGACGGTGTACACCCTACATTGTTGTGGAATAGCTAGCAGAAATACGAATGAAATTATTTCTGGCAACTTGAATTTATAAGCTTTAAAAGTGTTTTATGGGGGCCGACAAATTTATATTCAACATTAAAACTGAGGTTCTCCTCTTCAGAAAATCACACATAACTTTTTGGATTTGGACAAATTCTGTCATTACCTTAAACGGTCTCCATACTGCACGCTTAGCCCACTGCAAAAATACCCTCAAAATGCGGGATGAATTGTACCCGTCAGATTGTTGTGATTAAAAGCAGAAATACGAATAGAAATTATTTCATAGCGAACAGTAACTTAAACGTTTTTATGGGAGGCCGACAAATTTATATTCAAGTTAAAGCTGGAGGTTCTCCTCTTTCAGAAAATCATCACACTTGGACTTTTAGTTTGGACAAATTCTTCCATACCTTAAACGGTCTCCATGCACTGCACACTTATTACCGCAAAATACTCCAAAATACGGGACGGTGTACACCTACATTGTTCTGAATAGCAACGAAATACGAATGAAATTATTTCATAACGGCTATAACTTTCTAACTTAACGGCTATAACTTTAAAAAAGTTTTATAAAGGGGAGGCCGACAAATTTATATTCAAATTAAAGCTGAGGTTCTCCTCTTTCAGAAAATCACAAGAAATTTGGTTGGACAAATTCTTCTTACCTAACGGTCTCCATACATAGCCCTACCGCAAATACTCTCAAAATACTCGACGGTGTACACCTTACATTGTTGTGAATAAAGCAGAAATACGAATGAAATTATTTCTAGCAACGACTATAACTTTAAAAGTTTTTATGGGAGGCCGACAAATTTATATTCAAATTAAAGCTGAGGTTCTCCTCTTTCAGAAAATCACAAGACTTTTGGATTTGGACAAATTCTTCATACCTTAAACGGTCTCCATGCACACTTAGCCCACCGCAAAATACTCTCAAAATACGGGACGGTACACCCTACATTGTTGTGAATAAAGCAGAAATACGAATGAAATTATTTCTAGCAACGGGTATAACTTTAAAGGTTTTTAAGGGAGGCCGACAAATTTATATTCAAATTAAAGCCGAGGTTCTCCTCTTTCATAAAATCACAAGACTTTTGGATTTGGACAAATTCTTCATACCTTAAACGGTCTCCATGCACACTTAGCCCACCGCAAAATACTCTAAAAATACGGGACGGTACCGCATACATTGTTGTGAATAAAGCAAAATACGAATGAAATTATTTCTAGCAACGGGTATAACCTTTAAAGTTGTTATGGGAGGCCGACAAATTTATATTCAAATTAAAGCTGAGATTCTCCTCTTTCTAAAATCACATGACTTTTGGTTGGACAAATTCTTCATACCTTAAACGGTCTCACTTAGCCCACCATAAAATACTCACAAAATACGGGACGGTGTACACCCTACATTGATGTGAATAAAGCAGAAATACGAATGAAATTATTTCTAGCAACAGCTATAACTTTAAAGGATTTTTATGGAGGCCGACAAATTTATATTCAAATTAAAGCTGAGGTTCTCCTCTTTCACAAAATCACATGACTTTTGGATTTGGACAATTCTTCATACCTTAAACGGTCTCCATGCACTTAGCCACCGCAAAATACTCTCAAAATACTCGACGGTGTAGACCCTTACATTGTTGTGATTAAAACAAAAATACGAATGAAGTCTTCTAGCAACGGGTATAACTTTAAAGTTTTAAAGGAGGCCGACAAATTATATTCAAATTAAGCTGAGGTTCTCCTCTTTCAGAAAATCACAAGACTTTTGGTTTGGACAAATTCTTCATACCTTAAACGGTCTAGCTGCATGCACAAATCTCTCAAAATACTCAATACGGGACGGTACACACCCTACATTGTTGTGAATAAAGCAGAAATGAAATTATTTCTAGCAACGGGTATAACTTTAAAAAGTTTTAAGGAGGCAAACAAATTTATATTCAAATTAAAGCTGAGGGTTTCTCTTCTTTCAGAAAATCACAAGACTTTTGGTTTGGACAAATTCTTCATACCTTAAACGGTCTCCATGCACACTTAGCCCACCGCAAAATACTCTGACTCAAAATACGGTACGGTGTACACCATACATTGTTGAATAAAGCAAAATACGAATGAAATTATTTCTAAAGAATGGCGGGTATAACTTTGCAAGTTTTATGGGAGGCCGACAAATTTATATTCAAATTAAAGCTGAGATTCTCCTCTTTCACAAAAATCACATGACTTTTGGTTTGGACAAATTCTTCATACACCTTAAACGGTCTCCATGCACACTAGCCCACCGCAAAATACTTAAAATACGGGACGGTGTACACCCTACATTGTTGTGAATAAAGCAGAAATACGAATGAAATTATTTCTAGCAACGGCTATAACTTTAAAAGTTTTTATGGGAGGCCGACAAATTTATATTCAAATTAAAGCTGAGGTTCTCCTCTTTCAGAAAATCACAAGACTTTTGGATTTGGACAAATTCTTCATACCTTAAACGGTCTCCATGCACACTTAGCCCACCGCAAAATACTCTCAAAATGCGGGACGGTCTACCCCGTAGATTGTAGTGATTAAAGCAGAAATACGAATGAAATTATTTCTAGCAACGGGTATAACTTTAAAAGTTTTTAAGGGAGGCCGACAAATTTATATTCAAATTAAAGCCGAGGTTCTCCTCTTTCATAAAATCACAAGACTTTTGGATTTGGACAAATTCTTCATACCTTAAACGGTCTCCATGCACACTTAGCCCACCGCAAAATACTCTCAAAATACGGGACGGTACACCATACATTGTTGTGAATAAAGCAAAAATACGAATGAAATTATTTCTAGCAACGGGTATAACTTTGCAAGTTTTTATGGGAGGCCGACAAATTTATATTCAAATTAAAGCTGAGGTTCTCCTCTTTCAGAAAATCACATAACTTTTGGATTTGGACAAATTCGTCATACCTTAAACGGTCTCCATGCACACTTAGCCCACTGCAAAATACCCTCAAAATGCGGGATGGTGTACCCCGTAGATTGTTGTGATTAAAGCAGAAATACGAATGAAATTATTTCTAGCAACGGGTATAACTTTAAAAGTTTTTATGGGAGGCCGACAAATTTATATTCAAGTTAAAGCTGAGGTTCTCCTCTTTCAGAAAATCACATGACTTTTGGATTTGGACAAATTCTTCATACCTTAAACGGTCTCCATGCACACTTAGCCCACCGCAAAATACTCTCAAAATACGGGACGGTGTACACCTTACATTGTTCTGAATAAAGCAGAAATACGAATGAAATTATTTCTAGCAACGGCTATAACTTTAAATGTTTTTAAGGGAGGCCGACAAATTTATATTTAAATTAAAGCTGAGGTTCTCCTCTTTCATAAAATCACAAGACTTTTGGATTTGGACAAATTCTTCATACCTTAAACGGTCTCCATGCACACTTAGCCCACCGCAAAATACTCTCAAAATACTCGGCGGTGTACACCGTAGATTGTTGTGATTAAAGCAGAAATACGAATGAAATTATTTCTAGCAACGGGTATAACTTTAAAGGTTTTTATGGGAGGCCGACAAATTTATATTCAAATTAAAGCTGAGGTTCTCCTCTTTCAGAAAATCACATGACTTTTGGATTTGGACAAATTCTTCATACCTTAAACGGTCTACATGCACACTTAGCCCACCCCAAAATACTCTCAAAATACGGGACGGTACACCCTACATTGTTGTGAATAAAGCAGAAAATCGAATGAAATTATTTCTAGCAACGGGTATAACTTTAAAAGTTTTTATGGGAGGCCGACAAATTTGTATTCAAATTAAAGCTGAGGTTCTCCTCTTTCAGAAAATCACATGACTTTTGGATTTGGACAAATTCTTCATACCTTAAACGGTCTCCATGCAAATTGAGTGGATCCAGGGGGCCAACGGGGCCATGGCCTCAAAACCGAAGCTGTACGCCCCCAAAAAAAAAAAAAAAAAGAAAAGAAAAGAAAGAAGAAAAAGGGGAAAAGAGAGACAAACAAAACCCCACAACTTTACGCCCCCTCCTTGTGCAGCTAAGTCTTGCTTATACGTTCAGCTTTTGTTAAAGTATGCAAATTACAACACACGATTGGCTACATGAATGTGTTCATAATCCTACTCACGATCCAACATTGCCACAAAATTTGCAATGGTAGTTTGTGCAGTTAAGCCAAGCTGCATTAGACGAGGCGTACACGGTAATTGTATGCATGGCTTATGCACACGCGACTGGTTGTGTGGGGTTTCCTGGATATTAGGTGAGCTATGCAACGTCCTGGGCAATGTAGGCTCACGTTTAGACTTGGCGCGAACATCGCGTGCATAAAACGCATTTCAATCTTGTGAGTACGAGCAGGAGCAGTGACTTGAAAGATTCGTCTTCCATCGTCATATGAGCAGTAAGTATCAACGTAAAATACAGTGGGCTGTTTTTGCAGCACTGTGTAGATTACACAATAATGTATGTACATACCATAACACTCTGGGGACTCCATGCGGGCACCAGCCTAACCCAGATGAGTGGCCATATCTTAAAACATGTCAATGATTGTTTTCTGAAAATCTACCCTTTGTAGAAAGGATCACTTTTGATCAATAATAACCGCCGTTAATTCCAGAGTTCTGTGTCATCAATGGATTATTTCAGGCGGCTTTATTTAAACATTAATTTGCATTAATAACTTACAACTTGCACACGATTAGCAGCGTAAGTTTGCTCATATAATCATACAACGCCACACCCCAGTGGAGCCGGCTAGCTCCTGTGCACGTAGCTATAGGAAAGGAAAGTGTCAATGGAAACTTTTACAGAAAAAATGAGCCTCCCAACACAAAATCCTGGGCACATACATGCGCCACTAAACAAACAACCCCATCACAGAAACGTTTTGCGTCGCAACATGCCCCTCCACTCGAGCATTTGGCCCCTAAACTTTTTGGGCCTAGATCCGCCGTTGTCTCCTATGCACACTTAGCCCACCGCAAAATACTCTCAAAATACGAGACGGTACACCTACATTGTTAGAATAAAGAGAAACACAAATGAAATTATTTCTAGCAACGGGTATAACTTTAAAAGTTTTTATGGGAGGCCGACAAATTTATATTCGTTAAAGCTGAGGTTCTCCTTCAGAAAATCACAAGACTTTTGGATTTGGACAAATTCTTCATACCTTAAACGGTCTCCATGCACACTTAGCCCACCGCAAAATACTCTCAAAATACTCGACGGTGTACACCATAGATTGTTGTGAAAGCAGAAATACGAATGAAATTATTTCTAGCAACGGGTATAACTTTAAATGTTTTTATGGGAGGCCGACAAATTTATATTCAAATTAAAGCTGAGGTTCTCCTCTTTCAGAAAATCACTTGACTTTTGGATTTGGACAAATTCTTCATACCTTAAACGGTCTCCATGCACACTTAGCCCACCGCAAAATACTCTCAAAATACTCGACGATGTACACCCTACATTGTTGTGATTAAAGCAAAAATACGAATGAAATTATTTCTAGCAACGGCTATAACTTTAAAAGTTTTTATGGGAGGCCGACAAATTTATATTCAAATTAAAGCTGAGGTTCTCCTCTTTCAGAAAATCACAAGACTTTTGGATTTGGACAAATTCTTCATACTTTAAACGGTCTCCATGCACACTTAGCCCACCGCAAAATACTCTCAAAATACGGGACGGTGTACAGTTTTTATGGGAGGCCGACAAATTTATATTCAAATTAAAGCTGAGGTTCTCCTCTTTCAGAAAATCACAAGACTTTTGGATTTGGACAAATTCTTCATACTTTAAACGGTCTCCATGCACACTTAGCCCACCGCAAAATACTCTCAAAATACGGGACGGTGTACACGCTACATTGATGTGAATAAAGCAGAAATACGAATGAAATTATTTCTGGCAACGGCTATAACTTTAAAAGTTTTTATGGGAGGCCGACAAATTTATGTTCAAATTAAAGCTGAGGTTCTCCACTTTCATAAAATCACTAGACTTTTGGATTTGGACAAATTCTTCATACCTTAAACGGTCTCCATGCACACTTAGCCCACCGCAAAATACTCTCAAAATACGGGACGGTACACCCTACATTGTTGTGAATAAAGCAAAAATACGAATGAAATTATTTCTAGCAATTGGGTATAACTTAAAAGTTTTATGGGAGGCCGACAATTTATATTCAAATTAAAGCTGAGGCCTCTTCACAAAATCACATGACTTTTGGATTTGGACAAATTTTTCATACCTTAAACGGCTCTGGCATGCACACTTAGCTCCACCGCAAAATACTCAAATACGGGACGGTACTCCCACATTGTTGTGAATAAAGCCGAAATACGAATGAAATTATTTCTAGCAACGGCTATAACTTTAAAAGTTTTATGGGAGGCCGACAAATTTATATTCAAATTAAAGCTGAGGTTCTCCTCTTTCATAAAATCACAAGACTTTTGGATTTGGACAAATTCTTCATACCTTAAACGGTCTCCATGCACACTTAGCCCACCGCAAAATACTCTCAAAATACGGGACGGTGTACACCTTACATTGATGTGAATAAAGCAGAAATACGAATGAAATTATTTCTAGCAACGGCTATAACTTTAAAAGTTTTTATGGGAGGCCGACAAATTTATATTTAAATTAAAGCTGAGGTTCTCCTCTTTCATAAAATCACAAGACTTTTGGATTTGGACAAATTCTTCATACCTTAAACGGTCTCCATGCACACTTAGCCCACCGCAAAATACTCTCAAAATGCGGGACGGTGTACCCCGTAGATTGTTGTGATTAAAGCAGAAATACGAATGAAATTATTTCTAGCAATGGGTATAACTTTAAAAGTTTTTAAGGGAGGCGAACAAATTTATATTCAAATTAAAGCTGAGGTTCTCCTCTTTCATAAAATCACAAGACTTTTGGATTTGGACAAATTCTTCATACCTTAAACGGTCTCCATGCACACTTAGCCCACCGCAAAATACTACTTCAAAATAGGGGACGGTGTACCCTGCAGATTGTTGTGATTAAAGCAGAAATGCAGAATGAAATTATTTCTAGCAACGGGTATAACTTTTTACGTTTTTATGGGAGGCCGACAAATTTGTATTCAAATTAAAGCTGAGGTTCTCTCTTTCAGAAAATCACATGACTTTTGGATTTGGACAAATTCTTCATACCTTAAACGGTCTCCATGCACACTTAGCTGCACAAAATACTCTCAAAATGGGACGGTGTACCCTTTGCAGAGATTGTTGTGATTAAAGCAGAAATACGAATGAAATTATTTTCCTAGCAACGGGTATAACTTTACAAGTTTTATGGGAGGCCGACAAATTTGTATTCAAATTGTGCTGAAGCTGAGGTTCTCCTTTTTCAGAAAATCACATGACTTGACTTTGATTTGGACAAATTCTTCATACCTTGGCCCCATGTCCCCACCTA
>CM055820.1:50298332-50390098 GCA_029582265.1 Zoroaster sp. YZ-2022
ATGAATAAACTGAGTTTGATGTACAATTTGGATTGTGTTCGGTACGCCAATTGCCGTACCTAACTCGAAACAGTAACATGTAAGTTTGATGAATAAACCGTGTTTGATGTACAATTTGGATTGTATTTGGTACGCCAATTGGCGTACCTAGCTCGGAACAGTCACATGTATTAGTTTGATGAATCAGCTGAGTTTGATGTACAATATGGATTTTGTTTAGTACGCCAATTGACGTACCTAAATCTGAACAGTCACATGGAAGTTTGATGAATAAACCGTGTTTGATGTACAATTTGGATTGTGTTCGGTACGCCAATTGGCGTACCTAAATCTGAACAGTCACATGGAAGTTTGATGAATAAACCGAGTTTGATGTACAATTTGGATTGTGTTCGGTACGCCAATTGGCGTACCTAGCTCGGAACAGTCACATGTATTAGTTTGATGAATCAGCTGAGTTTGATGTACAATATGGATTGTGTTTAGTACGCCAATTGACGTACCTAAATCTGAACAGTCACATGGAAGTTTGATGAATAAACCGTGTTTGATGTACAATTTGGATTGTGTTTGGTACGCCAATTGGCGTACCTAACTCGGAATAGTCACATGTAAGTTTGATGAATAAACCGTGTTTGATGTACAATTTGGATTGTGTTTGGTACGCCAATTGGCGTACCCTAACTCGGAATAGTCACATGTAAGTTTGATGAATAAACCGTGTTTGATGTACAATTTGGATTGTGTTTGGTACGCCAATTGGCGTACCTAGCTCGGAACAGTCACATGTAAGTTTGATGAATAAACCGTGTTTGATGTACAATTTGGATTGTGTTTGGTACGCCAATTGGCGTACCTAACTCGGAATAGTCACATGTAAGTTTGATGAATAAACCGTGTTTGATGTACAATTTGGATTGTGTTTGGTACGCCAATTGGCGTACCCTAACTCGGAACAGTCACATGTAAGTTTGATGAATAAACCGAGTTTGATGTACAATTTGGATTGTGTTCGGTACGCCAATTGGCGTACCTAACTCGGAATAGTCACATGTAAGTTTGATGAATAAACCGAGTTTGATGTACAATTTGGATTGTGTTTGGTACGGCAATTGGCGTACCTAACTGAGCTTCATTATGACAAGCATTCAATAATATGGCTCGGAAATAGATAATGTATTTAAATTGTGATAATTTGCTTTAAAAGTGGTCATTTTAGGTTGTGAAATAATATTGTAATGTTTTACTGTGAAAATGTTTACTTTGATGTGTTGACATCAATATAAAATAGATTTGTCGAAAAAATTAATTACTTTTTGAAGAAGATGAAGATAATTTGTTCATTGTGCATTATTTATACAGTAAAAACGTGTTCATAGTCCCCAGTTATTAAAACTGTATTATTTTACAATGATTTTAGCAAACAACTCTACTGTAAAATACATTTATGTTTTTTTGTAGTTAGAAACGCTATGAAAAGTAAGTCTTTTTGTATTTAGCAAATTTATATGTATAAAATCCGAGCAGCCAATTATGGCAAAAAGTACATAAAACAGGTTTTTTACACTTACAAAAAATATGTAAAGATAAGACCATATTTTTATGACGAAATTACCTAAAGGATGGTCACAAGAAAGAGTATCTTATAGTTTTTGTATATAAAATGTAAGTTTTCTTTGTCATAGTGATGGTTTTCATGAGAAAAAATTCAAAACACACAATTCCAATAAAACCAAATTAGTTCCAATAGCGTTGCGTGTACTTTGCGTTGGGCTAAGTGTGCATGGAGACCGTTTAAGGTATGAAGAATTTGTCCAAATCCAAAAGTCATGTGATTTTCTGAAAGAGGAGATCCTCAGCTTTAATTTGAATATAAATTTGTCGGCCTCCCATAAAAACGTTTAAAGTTATACCCGTTGCTAGAAATAATTTCATTCGTATTTCTTCTTTAATCACAACAATGTAGGGTGTACACCGTCCCGTATTTTGAGAGTATTTTGCGTTGGGCTAAGTGTGCATGGAGACCGTTTAAGGTATGAAGAATTTGTACAAATCCAAAAGTCATGTGATTTTCTGAAAGAGGAGAACCTCAGCTTTAATTTGAATATAAATGTGTTGGCCTCCTATAAAAACTTTTAAAGTTATACCCGTTGCTAGAAATAATTTCATTCGTATTTCTGCTTTAATCACAACAATGTAGGGTGTACACCGTCCCGTATTTTGAGAGTATTTTGCGTTGGGCTAAGTGTGCATGGAGACCGTTTAAGGTATGAAGAATTTGTCCAAATCCAAAAGTCATGTGATTTTCTGAAAGAGGAGATCCTCAGCTTTAATTTGAATATAAATGTGTTTGCCTCCTATAAAAACTTTTAAAGTTATACCCGTTGCTAGAAATAATTTCATTCGTATTTCTGCTTTAATCACAACAATGTAGGGTGTACACCGTCGCGTATTTTGCGGTGGGCTAAGTGTGCATGGAGACCGTTTAAGGTATGAAGAATTTGTCCAAATCCAAAAGTCATGTGATTTTCTGAAAGAGGAGATCCTCAGCTTTAATTTGAATATAAATTTGTCGGCCTCCCATAAAAACTTTTAATGTTATATCCGTTGCTAGAAATAATTTCATTCGTATTTCTGCTTTAATCACAACAATGTAGGGTGTACACCGTCCCGTATTTTGAGAGTATTTTGCAGTGGGCTAAGTGTGCATGGAGACCGTTTAAGGTATGAAGAATTTGTCCAAATCCAAAAGTCATGTGATTTTCTGAAAGAGGAGATCCTCAGCTTTAATTTGAATATAAATTTGTCGGCCTCCCATAAAAACTTTTAAAGTTATACCCGTTGCTAGAAATAATTTCATTCGTATTTCTTCTTTAATCACAACAATGTAGGGTGTACACCGTCCCGTATTTTGAGAGTATTTTGCGTTGGGCTAAGTGTGCATGGAGACCGTTTAAGGTATGAAGAATTTGTACAATTCCAAAAGTCATGTGATTTTCTGAAAGAGGAGAACCTCAGCTTTAATTTGAATATAAATGTGTTGGCCTCCTATAAAAACGTTGAAAGTTATACCCGTTGCTAGAAATAATTTCATTCGTATTTCTGCTTTAATCACAACAATGTAGGGTGCATGTACACCGTCCGTATTTTGAGAGTATTTTGCGGTGGGCTAAGTGTGCATGGAGACCGTTTAAGGTATGAAGAATTTGTACAAATCTAAAAGTCATGTGATTTTCTGAAAGAGGAGAACCTCAGCTTTAATTTGAATATAAATGTGTTGGCCTCCTATAAAAACTTTTAAAGTTATACCCGTTGCTAGAAATAATTTCATTCGTATTTCTGCTTTAATCACAACAATGTAGGGTGTACACCGTCGCGTATTTTGCGGTGGGCTAAGTGTGCATGGAGACCGTTTAAGGTATGAAGAATTTGTCCAAATCCAAAAGTCATGTGATTTTCTGAAAGAGGAGATCCTCAGCTTTAATTTGAATATAAATTTGTCGGCCTCCCATAAAAACCTTTAATGTTATATCCGTTGCTAGAAATAATTTCATTCGTATTTCTGCTTTAATCACAACAATGTAGGGTGTACACCGTCCCGTATTTTGAGAGTATTTTGCAGTGGGCTAAGTGTGCATGGAGACCGTTTAAGGTATGAAGAATTTGTCCAAATCCAAAAGTCATGTGATTTTCTGAAAGAGGAGATCCTCAGCTTTAATTTGAATATAAATTTGTCGGCCTCCCATAAAAACTTTTAAAGTTATACCCGTTGCTAGAAATAATTTCATTCGTATTTCTTCTTTAATCACAACAATGTAGGGTGTACACCGTCCCGTATTTTGAGAGTATTTTGCGTTGGGCTAAGTGTGCATGGAGACCGTTTAAGGTATGAAGAATTTGTACAATTCCAAAAGTCATGTGATTTTCTGAAAGAGGAGAACCTCAGCTTTAATTTGAATATAAATGTGTTGGCCTCCTATAAAAACGTTGAAAGTTATACCCGTTGCTAGAAATAATTTCATTCGTATTTCTGCTTTAATCACAACAATGTAGGGTGCATGTACACCGTCCCGTATTTTGAGAGTATTTTGCGGTGGGCTAAGTGTGCATGGAGACCGTTTAAGGTATGAAGAATTTGTACAAATCCAAAAGTCATGTGATTTTCTGAAAGAGGAGAACCTCAGCTTTAATTTGAATATAAATGTGTTTGCCTCCTATAAAAACTTTTAAAGTTATACCCGTTGCTAGAAATAATTTCATTCGTATTTCTGCTTTAATCACAACAATGTAGGGTGTACACCGTCCCGTATTTTGAGAGTATTTTGCGGTGGGCTAAGTGCATGGAGACCGTTTAAGGTATGAAGAATTTGTCCAAATCCAAAAGTCATGTGATTTTCTGAAAGAGGAGAACCTCAGCTTTAATTTGAATATAAATGTGTTGGCCTCCTATAAAAACGTTGAAAGTTATACCCCTTGCTAGAAATAATTTCATTCGTATTTCTGCTTTAATCACAACAATGTAGGGTGCATGTACACCGTCCCGTATTTTGAGAGTATTTTGCGGTGGGCTAAGTGTGCATGGAGACCGTTTAAGGTATGAAGAATTTGTACAAATCCAAAAGTCATGTGATTTTCTGAAAGAGGAGAACCTCAGCTTTAATTTGAATATAAATGTGTTGGCCTCCTATAAAAACGTTGAAAGTTATACCCCTTGCTAGAAATAATTTCATTCGTATTTCTGCTTTAATCACAACAATGTAGGGTGTACACCGTCCCGTATTTTGAGAGTATTTTGCGGTGGGCTAAGTGTGCATGGAGACCGTTTAAGGTATGAAGAATTTGTCCAAATCCAAAAGTCATGTGATTTTCTGAAAGAGGAGATCCTCAGCTTTAATTTGAATATAAATTTGTCGGCCTCCCATAAAAACTTTTAAAGTTATACCCGTTGCTAGAAATAATTTCATTCGTATTTCTGCTTTAATCACAACAATGTAGGGTGTACACCGTCCCGTATTTTGCGGTGGGCTAAGTGTGCATGGAGACCGTTTAAGGTATGAAGAATTTGTACAAATCCAAAAGTCATGTGATTTTCTGAAAGAGGAGAACCAGTCGAGTGGAATGTGATATCTATTTTTAAGAGTATCCGCAACAGCTTTGTCATTTCCTCCGTTAGCCGTAGCATCACTATACCACTAGCGCCTACTCTTAATGTAGTTACGTTGGGACGTTTGATTCCTTGATACGATAGATTTTCGAGTTGGTCTTTCGTTAACCACTCGTCTTTGAAACAACTGAATACGTCCGCATCATCTAAACTAGATACTTCATTTCCCTCCATTTTAATGGTGATATTTTTTACGATGGCTCTGCCTATATTATATACGATCGTTCTTGCATCGTCGTTTCAAGATTCGAGATCGATGTTAAAAGCCAATCTAGCCGTACCTGGAACGATGACGTCGTTTTTTCCTAAATTTGGAAAACGAAATTGATTTTCGGTGATTGTACTCGGATTGTTTGTAATGACAACTTTTTGACATATTCCTTTTAAACCTAAAGGTTCTCTCAATTTTCTGTACGGATTTAGTTTGTCTCCGTACGCTTTACTCATATTTAACATTTAATATTATTTATATTTTTTAATTTAAAAAAAATGTTTATAAATTATAAAAATGGCATTGGCATCGATTGCAATGACGGTCGTAGGCGCGGTAGTAAACGCGGCGGCTTTTACAGGAGGAAATATCGTAGCATCTCTTATTAAAGGTAATAGCGCGGAAGAAGAAACAAAGAGACACAATTTAGCGACGGAACAACTTACTAAAGCGAGGGACGAATATAATAAAAAGCGTGAGAAATATCTAGATTATTTAAACGAACGACTCGAAAAAGAAGCGAATGCTAAAAAAACTTTTAACGACATTAACGAAGCGTTGGAAGAATATTATATCGTTACTAATAAACAACTCTATTTACCGGAAGATTTACACGACGAACCTAAACTAGACGATTTTTACGATCCTAGCGAAGATAAAAAAAAACGGAGAAATTTTATTTATTATTTTAGATATGAGCGTAGCAGGGTACGTGAGTTATAAATTATTATAAAAATGGCATTGGCATCGATTGCAATGACGGTCGTAGGCGCGGTAGTAAACGTGGCGGCTTTTACAGGAGGAAATATCGTAGCTTCTCTTATTAAAGGTAATAGCGCGGCAGAAGAAACAAAGAGACACAATTTAGCGACGGAACAACTTACTAAAGCGAGAGACGAATATAATAAAAAGCGTGAGAAATATCTAGATTATTTAAACGAATGACTCGAAAAAGAAGCGAATGCTAAAAAAACCTTTAACGACATTAACGAAGCGTTGGAAGAATATTATATCGTTACCAATAAACAACTCTATTTACCGGAAGATTTACACGACGAACCTAAACTAGACGATTTTTACGATCCTAGCGAAGATCAAAAAACCGGAGAAATTTTATTTATTATTTTAGGTATGAGCGTAGCAGGGTACGTGAGTTATAAATTATTTTAAAAAGATAAAAAGTAAATGTAAATGGCTGAAGGATCTGAAATGGAGATGGATGATTTTAATCCGCCGATCGAACAAGGAGAGGTTGATGAAATACAAGAAATGGATGCTAGTTATGATGAGATGGAAAGATTAGAAATGGAAAGCCGAGAAAGATTAGAAAAAGAAAGATTAGAACGATTACGAGAAAGAGAAAGATTACGAGAAAGAGAAAGAGAAAGAGAAAGATTAGAACGATTACGAGAAGATGACGATGTTAATGAACAAGCCGAGACGTCTTTTGGTGTTAGAATAAATCATGCTTATATTAAATTACGTAATCAAGTAGTAGATGATTTTTATGAAAGTATAGATCGCGAACCTTTATTTAAAGATTATAATAATTTCGTGTACAAAGAGGAACATGTAAAGTATGGCAAAGAACTCTTTTGTAAAAAAGACGGAGAATTAATACGATTATCGAATAGAAATATAAAAGGTAGTTTTTTAGCGTTAAAATCACTAAAAAGTATACATCAAATTCTAGGTATATTTGAAAACGTACCACACGTCACTGTTGATAGAACATCTCTTAAAACAGATTCACCTCGATCTTTACCAAAAACTGGGAATGTTATACATGATCAAGTACAAGAACAAATCAAAGCAATTAATATATTGATTAAAGACAATCCAAAATTGCGAAATTTAATCTTAACTCGCAACATGAGTGAATTACTTGCTTATGATGAACTCACACAAACAAATATAGGTGAACAATTACTTAATTATGGTAAATTAACCGATATCAATAATAAAATCGATAATGTTAAACAAAGAATCGCTGAAAATGAAATAGGAGATGAAGAAGTAAAAGAAGAACTCACTAAACAGCTACAAAAACTACAAAACGAAAAAGATGCTCGTTTACAGGCTATAAAAGACCAACATATACATGTAGATATTCTTGGTCAACTCGAAAATGAAATTATTATATCGGATGAAATAACGGATCAAATGACGGGAGAAAGAGACAAAACGTTGGGTGAAAAAATTAAAACCATATTTAGAAAATATGGTGTAACAGCATTTAGTGTATTAACAGCTGTTGGTGTAGTCATCGCTTTTATTGTCGAATCGATCTCAGGAGGTGCTGTAAAACCGCCCACCCCGCCTGCACCGAGTAGCGGAGGTGTAAAAGAGTGGACACAAACAACTTTTAAAAATCTATCGGATCTGCTTTAAAAAAAACTCGGAACGAAAGCTTTGACCGCTTTACCGGGTATCATCGGATCGGTGTTGAGTTGGTTATTTACGACAATTTCAAAAGTAGTCGGATGGACGGCTGAACACTTGTGGCCAGCCTTGACCGGAGTCGGAGTTTTAGTTTTAACCTATATACAAACTCATCGCTAGCCTCACATTATCAACTCGTAAATAAGAATGCCTAATCCAGTAATAATCGCAAAACCGACAATCAAAGAATTTTTTTCATCTTCATGAGTAGCGTCTCGGGTCACAAAAGATGATGGTGATGATGATGATGCAGTAGGTGCAGTTGATGGAGTCTCTATCGTTGGTAAAGATGGCTGATTAACAACAAGTGGTGAGCCAAGTTTAGTAAAATTATCGCTTTGATCTATATCGCTTTGCTCTATATCATCATCAACGTCAAAATCACTAACATTGCTCACTGGTTGTTGAGTCTCTATAGGTGGTTGTGGAACGGGCGTCGAATTCGTGTCTTCATTCGAACCGAGCGATAAATCGGACGTCGCGATCAAAATATTATTGTTATATCCCGCGTACGTACCTATTCGCAAATTCATGTCGCTCGGCATCAAGTATAAATTTTCGCCAATGACAAAATTTAATTGAGATCGAGCGTGTTGCAAAGAATCTTGATATCGTTGAATAGAAAATTCTAAATCGACCGGAGAATCGATCGAAGCGTTGAGAATGTTTAAAAATTCTCTTTTTGCGTCTAAACCGGTACCCGGTACTAGAATTCCAGTTTTCGCTTGAGCTTGAGCCCCCAATATCGCGTAAATGTACCGGTACGTTCTTATAGAGTCGTTGATTCGTTCTATACCGATATCCGTAAAACCTTGAGACTCTTCGAGTATAAATTTAGCCCAAGCCGATTCAGTTTGATGAGATTGTTCGTTATAACCAACTTGAAAATAAAATCGATTTTGTTTAATGGGTTTGTGCCAACTTGGCATGGTTTTTTCAGCTTGTGCACTGTCATACAAATTCATCATCGGCAGATCTTTTTGATATTCGCCGTGTTTAATACGAGTATTATTAAAGTTTTTACCGGGTACGGGAGTCCATACATTGGCATCAAAATAATATGCCGTACCTAAACCCCACGAGTGTTTGTCAACTTGTTGTTTCCAACTAGAAAGAGACAAAATGAGAAATTCTTTACATATTTTATTATACGCGGCGATGTCTATATTATTTGTAAAAGCGTTCCAGATTGCATTTGAAGATTCAGGGCAACTCATTTCTTTGAGTAATCGTCTAATTTGATAATAGGCGTGAAACTTGAAAAAACTACGAATCATCTTATTCGAATGGAGCAAATATTCGTAAGCCACTCCACACCCAGTCGTACTGCACCACGTTACAAAATTTAATTGATTCTGTAGCGGATTAGAATTCCAATCGTTTAATGTCACGCTGTTATCAATGGGAGGCAACTTGTAATTTTCAAAAGGATCACTGAGTTGTACGTTAAAAAACTCATTTTCGTTGACGTAAATATCTATATTCGTCAAGTCGCTAGAAGTACAATTTTGAGGAGCGTAAAAATTTCCAGATTGTCGATACCGTTTCGATAAATTACTCTGAAATGCTTTTGGAATCGGCACTTTATTATAATACAAATATAAATTATAAATTTTAAATATAAAAATGTATCATACGATAGAAATTAAAAATTTAATTAATACAATCTCATTAAATAATACGATCGATAATCACGACGGACGACTCACCATTTCGTTATTAAAAGAGCATTAACATTTGGGTCGGTTACTATAGCGTACGTAAAAAAGAAAAAATATGGCGATGGAAAAGCTGGATAAATGAAAGAAATGAACAAAATGAGGAAGACAATGTCGAGTTTATCGAACCCGGACTTTATAATATTAAAGAAATTATCGACATTGTTTTAAAAAACACGCCGTGGATTACGTTCGTTGTCGATGAAAAATCTGGTAAATCTATTATAAATATTACTCAAGAAAAACGAAAAATCAAATTTTCATCGGGATTAGCTAATTTACTCGGGTTTCCGAATGAATATCTAGGTGAGGGAGAGCATGAAGGAAGAAGACTCGATTTGCAATTCCTTTTAATATAATGTACATTCATTGCGATCAAATTTCTGCTAGCGAAAATGTTTTCGACGGTAAACCTTGTACTATTTTAAACGTTTTTCCGTTGCAAGATAAATCGTTGGGAGAAAGTATGTGGATAGAATATTCTAATCCGTTGCGAAAAAATCTTAAAACTGGTACTTTTAACGAATTGAGTTTTCAAGTTAAAGATTCATTAGGTAGAGAGATAAATAATCACGGTATGCCGATTATTTTAACCTTTGAAATTAAATTTTTAAAAAACATATTAATGCAAATAATATATAAATATGGCGAGTATTTACGAAGAAGTAACGTCGCTAACGACGTTTTACAACAACCGCAAAATCAGTTTATTTACGAGCGTCACGGATACGTTGAGCTAAATGAATTTCAACAAACGATAGTTTTGATTAATTTATTCGAAAAACTCGATATTAACGTCGGGTGGCACGGCGCGTTTAAACTACCCTTTTTTATGTTTAATCAATCACCGACGTACTGTTCACTTTTTGTAAAATTTATAAAAGGCGATAGTCTTTATTCGCATTTAGCAACGCGCAATTTTCAACCCCACGTATACCATATTCCTTCTCCGGCTCGAGATAATAAATTTAGTTTTAGCGACGAATCGCAGCATTTAGAATACGAAATTTGCTACAAAACACGAGATGTTAAAGTTTTTATATATACAAGCGAGCTTTTTCGGCGCTCAAAACACCGGAATCTGTTTCGATATAAAAATTTAAAGTTTACCGTTGACGTAGTCGCGCGTTTTGTAGCAAAAATTTATTAATGCAATAATATAAATGGCGAGTATTTACGGACCTAGTCGTAAAAGCAAAGTAATTTCATCTAGTAATAGCGGCTCTAACAATCCGTACATCTTTGAAAAAACTGGCTATATCGATGAAGAATAAATTCAACAAAGTATAGTTATTGTATAATTTAGGTGATATATTTTACGTTGTATGGTTTGGCAATGAAAGTCTTCCAGGGTTTTATATCTATGAACCGATAACAAACTGTTCAACTTATTTTAATATAATTAATGGTAAAAATTGTATTCATACGTTTCAAAACGCGAAGTAGACCCTGATCTTTTTGGACCCGAATTTGTATTATAGAAAGTTTGGATAATACATTTTCTTTTAATAATAATGAAGCAAAGTATTTAGAATGTGGAATGTGCTTCAAGTTCAAAATAGAAAACACCAACTACAACAGAAAAGTTTTTCTATAAGCAACTTTTTTTGGCTCTCTAGAAACTGGAATCTGTTATGATATAACAATTAATACTTTTCCGTTAGTTTAAAATAAAATTTTAATCTTTTATTATTAATAGAATAATGAGCGTCTCTACAGAAACAAAGAGACTTTATCCAGATGTACAGTATATCGATACAGATACTTCCGATAATGTTCAAGATGTAAACGTCAATGCGTTTCGTTTACAAAAAAATCGACGACATTCAACAAGAAATGTTAAAAGAAAGAAACGAACGCGAGGCCGTTTATAAAAATTATAATAAAATCATCAACACTTGTTCCATCGTAGAAACGATAACGGAATTTGGCTGTATGGGAGCGGGAGCCATTGGAATTGCCAGCATCGCAACCGTTATAGCATCGCCGGTCGGATACGTTTTAGAAGGACTGGCTTTAGGGATGGGTGGTGCGGCGTTTGCCATCAGATACGCGAAAAATAAATTATTTAAAAAAGCTAAAAAAACACGATGAGATTAGAGTTTTAGCAGAAAGTAAACTTAACACCATCAACAACCACGTTTCGAAAGCGATCGAAGACGGTGTTATAAACCAAGAAGAATTTCATTTAATTTGCAAAGAGCGAGACAAATACTCGCAAATGAAAGAAAATATCAGAACTAAATTTACGCCTAAAAATGTCGTTGTTGAGGATAAAAAAGATGTCAAACCCGTCGTCGACAAAGAAAAAAAAGAACTCATAGAATTTTTTTTAAATTTAAAGTAAACTTTACTATAGAAAAATCTTACGACGATGAAAAACCCGTTTCGCGAATATTAGCGGAGCGGGTAATTATAAGACCTCCCCCGTATAATTCAAATGTTTAGTTTATTTTTATTTACACTATAAATTCAAAACAAATTTCAACCAACTCTTTCATCACTAAATTATAGTTTCTTCTAGCTCTCCCTTCAACGCGCTTTAACAAATTTATTTGTAATACGTTGCCGCATTTCGTATATATATTTGTCTTTGTTTTTGTTCCATTTTTACATCTTCTACATGGAACTGGTATACTTTTCCCGTGTCGAATACGCCATTGATGTTGCGCGCAATACACATCCCCACCAACACTAGGTATACAACACTTGATCGTTTTTTCCAACTAAAAGCCATTCGCACGGAATAATTACTTTCGATAAATATTTTGTCGTCATCCTCTCTTTTAATATAATACTACATAATCTCGATTCGTTTTTTTAATTTTTTCTCAAAAAAAACGATATCTTTTTTTCTAATTTTTTTGCCCCTTTTTTTTATCCAACAACCAATGATAACGTCATCCCCCACTCATGACGTCATCAACAAACTCCCTACCCCGACCCACCCCGCCATCTTTAAAAAAAAAAACGACTCCACCCCTTTTTAGCTACTTCAACCACCCCCTCCTCCCCTCCCCTTTTTTCAAATTCAAAACCAAGTCACGCCCCTTTTGGGTACTTGGTCCAGAACCCTCATCTGACATACTACTCAAGGAACCATGCTGTAGTGAGATTCTTGGTGCTTCTCCCTTCACATTCCACCATATAATGCACACTGGCACTAACTGAATGGCTTAAGAGGCTAAGGGCATTTGATACTTTCATTTTCTCAACGTCATTGAGAAGGTGTTAGGATGGCATGGATGAGTTATGGGTGAGTTGTTTAACTCATTGTCATCTTGGAAGGTAGCCAGATCTTTTACTGCAGTGATACTTGCATGGCTAGATGGAAGCTTGAATTATTTAACAACATCAGGGTCCATTGTGAGCACATGACCACTGACGAGGGCAGCCTTCACATTGTTAATGAGATGTGGAACATCATATAAGAATTAAAGCCACTTCTTTGGATCTGAGGGGTGTTTAATCTTATTAATTGTTTACAGATGTCAGTATCTTGTAAATAAAGACATTTAAAGGAATGAAATTCATTAACATTTTCTATTGTTTCACATTGTGATAAAGCATGTATAAGGGCGTGTTACACAAAAGCAGCTCTGGCTACTTCAGACTCATTTTGTAAGATTGGGTGACATTTAAATAGCACCAAATCCATAATATAAACATGCTCCCGGTGCTTTACAAAATTACAGGCTAAAATGTCAAAAATGTAAAATGTGACCTGTTCTGTGAAAATGAGTCACAAGTCACAAATTTGAAAAATTGAGATTTCTATGTGGCTGGAAAGAGTACATCATCGGTTTTAATTTGGTATATGTTAGAGGTGTGTGACGTATTGCATTATGGAGATATGCCATTTTTAATAATCAATAATGTGCATAATTAACACAATTGAATTCTTAGGAAGACAAGCATTCGAAAGGAAAACAAATGACAGAAATGAAACAACCTACTCACAAAAAATAATTGATTTTAATATTTTATTGATTGAAATTGATGTCAGTTTCAATCAATAAAATATTAAAAGCCACATAGAAATCTCAATTTTTCAAATTTGCGACTTGTGACTCATTTTCACAGAGTTGGTCACAAATATATATATATATATGACATTACAATGTTTTTTTCTTGTTTATTTCCCATTTTGAAACTGAACACTTCTGTCACTGCTTGTCTTGCTTGATGCATCATATTCTACATTTGGAGTGATGACATCTCATCAAGAGTGAGGCAGCATATTCGCATCTCCTGCACCTTCAACCTAAAAAAAACGCTCCTATCTAATGGTGCCCTCACACCATAGCGTATGCTGAAACCTATGAGTTGCGTGTAAAAAATATTTTTATACGCACCAAACGCACCTCAAATCAACAATTTTGTCAATTTCTAACCTATTCAACCTATGGGTTGCGTGTGAGTTGCGTGTGGGTTGCGTGTGGGTTGCGAACTGAACTTATGATCCCCCAATATCTGCGATCACCTGCGTACGAGTTGCGTACGAGTTGCGTGCGAGTTGCGTGCAGAACGTACGAGTTGCGTTTGAGTTGCGTTCAAAACTTACAAGTTGCGTTGGACCTGCGTGCTAGTTGCGAATATCGGTCACGTGATAAAAACCTATAAAAGCGGAGCCGATTCAGTATTTTCTTCAGTACTGATTTGGTCACCTCGGAGGTCCACCAACAACTGACACCGATCTAGAAAAGGCCTACTATTTATACCATTTCTCAACACGCATGTAGTACGCAACTAACACGCAACTCACACGCAACTAATAGGTTGGATACGCAGGGCATAGGTTGGGGATACGCTGGGAATACGCACAATAGGTTGGGGTACGCTACACACGCAACAGGATTGCAACAGGCATGCAACACGATCGCAACATGATCGCAACAGGTACGCAACACATTCGCAACATGTACGCTACCAAAACCTGGCCAGATACCTCAAATTTGGACCTGCGATCACCTGCGTTCATAACTTATGAGTTGCGTACCTGTTGCGATCGTGTTTCGTGCGTAGCGTCCCTGTTGCGTATAAATTGATCGCAGGCATTCGCAGAGAATTATTGAACATGTTCAAAATTTCTGAACTTACTCTGCGTGTGTCTGCGATCACCTGCGTGCTTGTTGCGTACTTCAAACCTATTAGTTGCGTGTGAGTTGCGTTCGGAACTTATGACCACTATTTTTTATTCGCAACCATACGCAACTGGTGATCGCTATGGTGTGAGGGCACCATTAGACCAACTCAGACTGGTTTGAAAGCAATTTCCATTTGTCTCTTTCCACTACTACAGATTACAATTAGATTTTGTTATACGTTTTGAGGATTTGCATGGTGGAATATCGATATCGAATTAGATTTTGTGTTGTTTCAAGAGGAAGCCATGCAGTTGGTTCACATGCCCCTCCCCCTGATATAGCCATTATGTTTACCCACTGATTTAGTGTCTGTCTGAAACTTTTCAAAAGAAATGGCCTGAACATTATAATAATTATCAGATAATTCAGATAATTTGATGTATCTGATGCATGATCCCTGGTTCCGGACATTTTGTCTCCGTTTTCTCTTTTTATTTTTTATCTTTTACTTTAAACAAATTCCTTTTATGTGTCTTGGGAATCAGTGGTATTTGGTCACAATTATAATCTGATTGCAATTCAAAATTTTCATTACACACATTGTGTAGCTACAATTTAAAGATTTCAGCTTGAGGGGTTACAACTCAGTTGTGGGTGTGTTGTATTGATCTGCTGCTATGGTGATTGTTACATCATTTCAATAGGATGGTGTAAACAATGTTTAACCATTGAAATATGCATTAAATGATCAGCATGACAATAGCCACCCTGTTGTCTATTATTAGGCTGAAAACGTAATGTACAATTTTCTAAAAAACAAAGTTTGAATTAACACAATGAACAACATCTCAACTAAATATTAAAATCTTTGTTCAATAATATTTATACAGGATTATTATTTTAAGATGAAGCTCTGACACTGAGATAAAGGATTGCAATGTTTGTTTTTCTCTCTGATGTACATAGAGAATGGAGTTAGATATTTCAAAATTACTTGATGGTGGTTTCCATAGAAAAAATGTTGTCTGAGGTGCTGTAATTTTTAAGAACATTGTAACTTATTGTCAAAATATTATTAGGTGTACTGTGTACATTTGGATGATTTAACATGTTTTAACATAATGCACTTCAGAAAGGATGATTGATACTTGTACTAACTTTACACCAAGTAAGCTTTAAATAATTTCATAATTACCAGTGTTGCACACTCCCTTTAAACTTCTGTACACATTATCCAATTGAATCTTTATTTTTACATTTTACACTGTTTGAAAATGTCTCAAAGAAAAAATAATAAATGAGTTGACTAGTTGAAAGAATAAACTAGTATTCAATCAATATTATGTATGGGGTGCCATGGTCAAGTGGTCTAGGCCATTGGACTTAATGTTCTCATGGCTGAGACTTTTTTCTCCTTTTTTCATTATCACTGTGTCAGTGTACCTCACAAGTTCTGACAAAGCACCAGTGGAATCGAACCACCCACAACGGCACTATTGGATCAAAGTACAGATACTGCACATTACCAAGAGACCTGTGTCAACCTGAGGTGCTTTTTATTAGTAACACAGTGGGTAACACATCAACCAAATTTTAAAAATATGAATATGTTCAAAATAGCTTAAACCACATACAGCCAAACTGTGTTCTCCAATAAATGTCAGTGTCTCACATGACCTGTTGCTAGCATTGTGGCACTAGGAATACATTTCTGTGCTTAACTGCTTTACCACTTCCAACAAATAGACTTCATAACAAAAACAGTTTATTTCACAAAGGCGAAAGAATGCTATTTAGGCCTACATTGTGTTAACACCAATGCCCACTTGCTCTCTGGTGAGGGGACGGGCAATATTGTTAAATAGGCAAATCTTTGGGTGAATTAATTTATTTTATTTTAAATTCCTGAATTTCCTGTTAATTATTTATGTGCTGCAACGATTACTCAGTTAATTTTTACTGCTTGGTTATCTGAAAATTTATGCTACCTTTTTTGTGCAATAACCACATACAAAATCTGTCACCATCAATCCACAAACTTTACCAGATAGTGAATAACATATCTAATCCTTTTTATTACCTTAATTTCCTACCATTTTTGAATGTTTTTAAAATTCAGTGCGGTTAACCGATTAACCATACTGCCCTTTGGCTTTGTGAAGAATCAATCCAAATATTACAAATATCACATTTTCCTTTATTAAAAGGATGATAGAAACAAGATTTGGAGCAATAAGTGTATGCACACCAGTGAGATGTTGGCCATTGTTGTCTGCTAAAACGTGAGAAAGAGTTAACTGTTACTTAGGCTAGCGTTAACGTTAAGTTTCGGACATTGTGCATAGTGGCGGTTGGGTTCAACATTCTTCATGTTCATTCCTGCCCTTTTTATTGGCAATAAAAACGACAGCTCCTCAGACAAAAAGTATTGTAGCAAAATGTTTACGGAAGATTTAAATTCAGTACGTGCAGCTGTCATGACTGTGCATAAATGTATTTTTACTACTTATACTAGGCTATTTAGGCTACAAAACAATATCCTCACGTTCACAAACGTAAACAGGTATGCCGTTGGTTGCCAACACTGGACTCGCGTCTTTTCTCGTGAGGTTTGCAGCAAAACGCGAGATTTCTTTGATTCTTGCATTTTCTGAGCTTTTACTATACTACCGAGGTCGAGGATAGACAGTCCTCGGTGTGTGACTGTCCACGGTTGGCGGGTGTGTATTCATATGTGTGTCCTCGATCTGCACCATAAACAAGAGCACAACACATACACGTGTGAGCCATAACGACTGTTGTATGTAAGATTTAAGAAACCCACGAAAGTGTGGCCGTTGCGGTATTTAAGCACACGGGTCAAGAATAACACAACACCTTTAGCGAATACAGAGGGAGTGCGTTCGAACAACTGACGGGTCCCGAACGACGGCCGCTGCATGACAAAAAGCAGTGAATAAATGCGGAAAAGCGACGATTCGCCCGTGACGCAAAAACGACGTCTTCGCGGAGCCGGAAGGGCTTTTTTTTTTCCAAATGGCAAAGTGGATCATTTGTGATGATAAGAGCTTTCATTTAACATAAAAATCACCTTCTTACGATATTCTTAACCGGATCGGAGTTACAAATTTCCAAAGGTAGAGGTCAAACGGAAGGTAAAAAGTTCAACGACCTGTAACTCACAAACCACATGACTAAAAACGCTCAAATTTCAGTTTTGGAGTTTTCTCATACAACCAAACAAACCTAGAAAGTAAAAAAAAAAAAATCTGTGAGATTGACCTCGGAAAGTGTGTGATTTGACGTGAATGACCCATTCATGACGTGTCAGATTTAGTATCTGGTAAGTAAAAAAAACGCGTGTGACGTATGTATTGGTGTATGTACGTATATATACGGCCGGCAGCGATTTTTTTTTCTGCAAACGAGAACTGCCATCCCACAATATTTCAGCCAATCACATGGTACGTTTTTAAGATGACGTAGTATATTATTAACATATGCATATTAGATGCGGGCAGGCTAGGCACACTGATCAGTAAGTGCGCGCGCGCGCGCGCATATTATATTTTATTATTACAGTATTTGTACATATATACGTGTACATATATACGTGTACAGTATGTATGAACTTCTTGCAGCTAGATTCATAGTGCGTAGTCAACTCAGCTAATGTAATCCAAATGCAGTGTGCATGTACAGTACATGTAGTTAAATGAAATAACTTAGATGTATGTACTGATCGAGTTGAAATAACTTAGTGGTATGATAGGCTATGCATATAAACTTTCTATATGGTGGTACTGAGTTGAAATAACGTGGTTAAAAATAACTGTACGTTTTATATACTGATGCCCCTTTTCACAACAAGCCATTCTCCTGAGGACGATAGAGCATACTGATCGAAACGTCGAGTTGTACCACCAGTTCTTTTCAGAACTAATAACTACTCAATTGAGATTCCACATGGTGTCACCGCAATTAGTCTTACTTAAGCTATTTAACGCAGAACCATACCCTAAATTCATGGGCACACAATGATGTAATTTTAAGGGGGTACGTGGGGGCTAGATGAAATATATTTAAAAGCAAAAGGACACAAACAAATTGTACAAATCAGATGATTCTATTTTTATATAAACTGAATTGTTTAAAGCATCAATCATTATGTTTTTTTGTCTATAATTTTAGTATAACTATTTATTTCCAAATAAATTTGTAAAGTTTATGAGACAAACTGAATTTCACATAATAAATACAAACAACCTGAACGTATTTTCACTATTGCTGACTGCTTTCATAGGCTGGAGTTCTACATCAAAAAATACATTCCTCACAAAATGTTTTTACTTCAGAAAAGACTTTCTTAGTACAGTTCATGAGTTCAAAGCTAAAATTAAGTCTTAATTGTTAACCTGGAAATCCTGGTAAAATTCGAAAAACCATTTTTGTATATATTTTCTGGAAAGTGTATAGACTTTCATTGTAACTTTGACTTCAATCACCATATAAAATGACTCAGACTCAAGGTTTGAGGAATACGTGTCTGCTATAAAAGTGTAATAAATATAGTTCATTTTAAGTTGATGACCAGTTGTAACTCGAAAAACCTTTTTTTAATATATTTTCTGTTACTTTCCATCAGTGTTTTTCTGATTTAGTTGAGACGTACATTTTTATATTGGATGTTGACCTAGAGCTGATTCACTGAATTAATTCTGACTGGATTATTTTACTTTCTTTCTGGCTATTAATTCTTATAATTTTACTTAATTGCATTTCCCACATTTGTATGGTTGCTGATTCATTTAGATCAATTTTCTTACACTTTTATTGTAATGTAATGAATGGAGGTTTCAGAATTCACCTAGTTTCCACTAATCATTTTGTTGTAAACCTTGTTATAAACAAATATTATTTCCACCGTTATTTGTAAATTCATAGCTCCGGAGTCACCATTGTTCAGTCACTGTGAGAATTAGAAACCCTAAATTCACTGTATCACTGGTTTCAAGTATTCCAGATGTTAAGACCATCTAGACTTATGCCTTCAGCTGAATGAAACTGCAGTTTTCTTAGTTTCCATATCAATTGTTAGCACCGGTAGTTATTTTATTACACTATTGATTTTATCGATACTGTATTGCAAACGCACAGTGTGTATATTGTCTATTCATGCCTTGTACAGTATAACTGATATGTGATTACTTCACTATCATCAGCCAAGGTATGGCCTTGGGTTGGTTTGTTTACATTCCAAGTTTCTGGCAGAGTCTCTGGTCTGCCTAGGGACTTTGTTTTGGTAGCTCATTGGTATGTTAGGGCTAGCCAGAGATTTAAGTGTTTTGAGACTGATAGAATAGGTCATGAATATGTATAAGACATCTGATTGGCTGAAATATCGCGGGATGGCAATTAATGTTCTTTTTCTGCATGCGATATGCGATCTAGTCTAGTCTGCATCTGGCATTCGCGATACACATACAGAAAGTCAGCAACGGAAAGAAATGAACGTAGAATATTTCTCTTTTTTACATGACATTGGGTCATCCACAAACGTTCCTTCCCTGAAGTCATCATCTCTCAAGATATCAAACTTGAAGAATTCCTACAAGTTAAGGTATGACATTAGGTCTTTCTCTGGGAAAATACGTGGAAATTTGAACCATATTCGAGTCATAAATACAATTGAACGCGGCATCATACAGCATACATGTGTATATGTACAATGTACATGTACATGTACACGTACATGTACATGTACATGTACATTTCTACAGACATTATTATCAGTCCGGGAAAACTCCAAATACGGCAACGTTGCTGTATACGGCAACCAGTTGCCGAATAATGCAACTTCCGGTGTGTAAACGCGAAATACAGCTAGTAATAAGGGGCTTAAATTTATAGAAAACTACTGAATAACCGATGTTTTTATTGTTTTGTGTCTTTAATTAAACATCTTAATCATTGTTCAAATCAATGTGGATAGGGTCATTTGGAATGTGTGGTATAGACAGTGGGTGGGGTGGGGATTGGGGATGGGTGGGGATGGGGCGGGGTGCGACCAGTAGGGTGCGGCAGTAGAAATATGTGTGTGATTGGGGGGAGGGGCTGGTGTCTTGATTGCTTGGTTACCAGCAGTGTAAGCAATCTACTTGGCAGAAGAGCATGGTCTTATAAATTGAACAACTGTATTAATGAAAATATGGACCTCTTATAATAAAAAAAATACGAGACCATTTATTTTATATTTGTTTTTGTCCATTGGTTCAAATCAAGTTAGAATAAAAATCAACACATACAGCACACTGAGTGTAGGCAAGATTGTCAAATATTGAATTTCAGAAAAATTTTCAATTATTTCAGTAATTTGTTCACATGGTAATTATACAAAGCAATTTTTATAAGTAAGGTATTGACAGAGCGAATGTTTTGTAGTTTTATTTAGGCGGATTGTAAAAACAAGGACTAGTAATTTTTGTATAATCACAAATTTAAATAATTTCTCCATTTTAATAAATATTGCTTTTAAATTTGATTCATTTACTAAATTGTGATTGCAATCACGTACTTAGTAAAATAAATATTTAGTAAATTAGAACTTTAAATAAATATAAATATTTATAAAAATAAATATTGCTCTTGAATTTGATTCATTATTTACCAAGCTGTGATTGCAATCAAGTACTTATTAAAAATAAATATTTAGTAAATTATAAATTTGTTGTCATTACAAAGAAAGATTTAAATAAATCAAATTAAGAAAAATATCATTTATAACTGTTAAAACTGAAACCAACTTTAAAATGTATACAGGGTTGGAACACAATATTTGATAAAGGGAAGGTACAACTTTGATAAAAATGAAATATTGTTTTTAAATTTGCACTGCCATCATTGTCTGCCGATATGGATAAATGGAGAAGTGTACTATTGTACTTGTCAGTCTCGCTTGAAGTGAACTGACAATGGAATTTGCAGAATTCAACTCGGAAATAATATTTTGGTGGATGACTTTCGTAATGTTCAATTAGATTCTTTGTAAAGTTACTGGTGTTTTTGTACCTTCCCTTTATTGAATTTTGAAAGTGGTGCTGCCACAACTTCTCCAGCCTAATATAATGATCGGGTCACTAGGACGGGCCAAGTGAGGAGTGATTGTGATTCACCAGGTCTTCGGCCAAAGCCTTTCTCACCACTTCCATGTAGGTTCAATACTTAGTGTCACTTTTCATCTCGTCTGAATTTCAAGCTCCTTTGCTTTCGTATTTCAAAGGTTTAAAACTTTAATTATCACTATATATAGTATATACCTTTTTTTAATTGGCTTTACCCGACAGCCCCCCATCACATAAAAAAACGTTAAAAAGCCAAAACGCACATGAAATTACATTATCGGACATAGGCCTAGTGATTTATACCCTATTTAGTCCCTACGGTACAAGTTTTTAAACGGCCAGAACAATGCTGCGGCTTCGTTTGTGGTAACAAGAACGGCGATGGTTAGGTTTCTCATTATATTTCTTGGTACATGTCTTGTGTTTTCGCCGTCCTTTCTCACTTTCAACGTCAGCTTCAAGGCTATTTGTCATTGTCAAAAGGTGCTGGCTTTAATCACAATGTATAAATGCAAAATATGTCTTCTTTTACTTATATTTTTATCCAATAATTGAGTTTTGTTTGTATAAATGTTGTCGTCGATTTTAGTTTCCCGCGCTTCCAGAGCTTTTCCCGCGAAGAGAGACGTTGATAATTTCCAATGTAGTATATATTTAAAATACAATTTAAACAAAAGTGTTTACTCATATTAACATAAATAATGTTATATTTGTTTAATTTTAATTATTATATTTTAGAGAACAACAACCATGTTTAAAGTTTTGTTTCATGAACCATGCGTAAAATAATAATCTTGATTGATGATGTATTCTTGCACGTCAAAAATGGAGTCGCACGTTAATCGTCGGATGGGCTTGAGTGTTGGTTTTAAACGGTCATTTACAAGAAAATGCACAGATAACTTTTTGATGTGCTCAGATAGGAATTTGGGTAAGGAACCAAAGAACATATTTTTATGATTTTCACTAATCCAATTTTGCATATTTCGTTTCCCTTTTTGCGTTTGAATGAAAGAGTTGCCGTATACGGCAACCCTAACGTTGCCGTATAATGAAACGTTGCCGTATTCAGCAACTCAAGGTTGCCGTATATAGCAACGTTGCCGTATTTGGAGTTTTCCCGGTGATGTATTACGGGGTCCTACTAAAAACCGACAACTGACGACAACTCATAACAACCACGTTCTAAATGCACTGAAAACTCAAAAATAAAGTTAAAAATATGTTTGTAAGGGACAGTGGCATACATACAGGGTTTCAGTTTTTGAAAATGTGGTTTTAATTAGCAATAAAAAATGATTTTCTTCGCTGCAATAGTATTGGCCGCCATCTTGCTTGTGCAACGTAAGAGGACTGTACCATTATGTGAAAGGGTGAAAGTAAACCAGACTACAAAGCGGGTGACATCATAACGCGGACTGTGTCCGTGTGACTGTGTCCCGCCGGCGCACGAAATTTCTTTTCATGTACAATGGTTATAATTTTATAATGTTTGTAGTATAATAGGCCTATATTGTGTCCTGGTATTTTATTTTGTAAAATATTAATATAAAGTGTATTATATTGACCTTGTAAGTTTTAACTGTGCAGGACACACGTAATGAGATAGTACATTGATGATAATTCATTAAAAGCAAATTGTCGGTTTGCGTACGGTACGCATTGGCTTGGATCCCCCTCCCCCTGTACGCATGGTGTACGCAATGTCAACAACCCCCCTCCCCCCTTCGTGCGTACGTACTTTATGGACGGCCCCCTTATCGGAATTGTGTGTGCAATGAATTATGGGAGTTGGGTTTTGGAGAAAAAAAATGTAAACAAACGCACACGTTTGTGCACAAAGTCAATGGAGGAAAAGGTGGTCGGTCAGAAAATTTAAGTTTTTTATGTATTATAGCAAAATTATGGACAATTTTTTTAAGAAATCAGTTATATTATAAACAATATTCCTATTATGGTTGCCACTACGCATGTACAATGACTGTGTTGGTCACTAATTGTGGAGTTTACAAGATCAGACTGACATGACTGAGGAAGTCATCGTATACCAAAAATGCCTGATTTTTCATGAAATAAATATCCTGGAATAATTTGAAGTATATGTCCATCATCATCCATATGTTCTCCACCTTACCAGGTAGGTAAGATTACATTATTGGTTATATTTAATGAAAAATAGTGGCGGCCAGATACGACATTCTACTAGACCATAGGCCGAATTAGGTTTTTGTGTTCATTCGTGCTCTTCACCTAGGTACTCAATAAAAACTTGCATAGGGGGCCAAAAATATTATTGTTGACAAAAAAGTGAATGTTCACCCCTTGAAAAAGTTGCTCCTTTGCGTACATTTTGAGGAAAATTGTACTGCTATATGAGAGGCTTTGGAAGACGTGACAGAGGCCCCTTTTCGACCACTCGGACACGCTTTGTTATATGAGCCTTTCCCCCGCCAATCAGCACTCTCGTTAGACAGAACTTATCAAACTTTTTTCCCAGGGCTTTCGAGCAATTCAACATACCCCCTCGATCGTATACACTGCTCTCTCGACCGTGGGGACGAGGTTGGAGTAAACGTTAACAACCGCGTTGATCAACATGGCGGAAACGGAGCGGAGCGATCGTCAAAAAATCGCATTGTTAATGAATTTTACATTGTGATCCAGGGATACGGTGTTTGCAGACCAAAGCTGGTCTCGATTTATCAATTTCGCTAAAAATGGAAGGTTCTGAGGGTGCATGCATTTAGAAATTCTTGAGAGAGAAATTTCTGCAGAACGTCACGGTCATGATCGACGATGATATGGAACCAAGGCCAAGATCAGTGTTGCGACACACTGTGTCAGTCACTGAAAGATAAGTTAGAGAGCATGATCTGATGTCCGTCTGGTGGACTACAACTTAAACAAGAGTAAACGCTGGATATGCTAACTCACTGTTAGATCTTTCTCAGCACGTTTCACCAAGAGAAACACACATTTCGCCGCAGAAGAGACAACAAATGAGCATCTCTGGAACTGGTAAGAATAGGCCTAACATAAGTTACGTTAGTGCTGAGACGATTAACCAACCAAAAGTGCACTGTTTAACATGTTTAAGTGTTTATTAGAAATTTGCTAACCGGCTATAACCGAAACCAATATTAAAAAAGAACAAAAAAGAAAAATACAGAAGAATTTGCCACCCATTTTGTTTTTCTAGACTTTATTTATTTATTTATTATTATTATTTTGCCGCATTAGTTATTATATTAAGCAATCATTTTGGGAAGTTTATTGATGCTTTTATTTTAATTGAAACATGATTGAAATCGTATAACGTTACACATTGTTCCATTTGCCAACTAACGTTTTATCTAGTTTGTCTAGCACTATAAATTATACTTATTGAATATTCTAAACAATTAATATTCTAAACAATATTTATCTAACTTGATCAAAATTACACCAAAATAAACAGTCTAAAACAAGTGTTCACTTCAGTTTCTCAACATTGAATTACATGTAAGTCTAGAAAAATTGCCAATATAAATTCAGTTAAAAAGCATAAACAAATGCAACATAAATTGGTGTGAGTATGAGCAAAATTATGAGTTGAATTATGGTTGCCCACAAGTTGGCATGCGTACAAGTTGGCATGCGTACAAGTCGATTCAAATTCTTTTTAAGCTGACATTTATTGAAATATATTCATTCATAATTATTATTACATTGTATTATTATTATTATTATATAAAGGTTTCCTGTCTGCAAGTATAAGACATAATTATAAGACAATCTTTTCAGCTGATGGTAGAATTTCTAGGGCCCCTCCCCACCTTTATTTTTTTCTCGACCATACACCATGGTTGCAGCAGGTGCATGTTATGTTATGTTTTTGAAAGTCCATGCACTTTATAATTGTTTCACAATTTAGATTTAAAATAAAATAAAAATATTAAATAAAATAATAATTTAATATCATTTAGTAAATAAAAACTTGCAGATGCTAGAGTCAGAAGGTGATGGACCCCCCCCCCCCCCGTTAGCCATTCCAAAAGTATTTAATTAATTGTATTTTTTGTATCTCTTATGTCCCTACTTAGCCTCAACTTCCCATGCAGTTGCTGATTATGAGACGACTAGTAAGCAGTGATGATGACAAACCTTTGTTGAAGAAGAATTTACTGCCATCCAGTGCTGACCTCCCATCTCAACAACAACACACAAATGGATAGGGCTGTGTGTTTACGGTTATTTTGGGAACCGAATACCCAAAATTTGAAATCTTCGGATACCAGGCTACCCGTAAACAATTTTGTAAAACACATAAATACTCCTGAATGTAGGCCTATAAAAAAACCAATACGAACACAAGTTTCAAACAAAAGCCGGCAAGTATGTGAATGGTTGTCGGCAAATGTTACTTCTAAAGTTTGCTTCATTTTGTTAGCAAAAAATCAGAGACTTCCATTATTTTGTGTGGCTTTAAATGTCGGAATTTTAAAAAGTCGTTTACAGGTAATTGGAACCAAAAAATGGAACCGGATAATGACATTTTTGGTCGGGTATTCGGGTACCCGGCACAGCCTTACAAATGGACAAGCAGAAATGTCCAGCCTTCACCTAGTTTTATTCAAAAGTACATGAATTGATCATTTACAAAAAAGATATACTAAGATTTTATTTATTTATAAATGTTTTTATTTATGTATTTGGGTGGGGGCAGTGTATAAGCCAGGATTCGAAAATTGGGCATCCAAATTTATTATTCTTTGATAATCTGGATGTCCAAATGTTTAGCTTCCAATTCTTTTGCATGTGATTTACAAAATAAAACAGGGTGTTCATTTAGCAAACAGGGCATCTAAAAGACACCCAAAGGTATTGCTGGTTAATAATACGGTGGAGGAGGCTATATCACCCACTCCACTTAGAAAAACACTAATTACAAAAAAATAATAAAAACAGTACACCTAGAATCAGAGAATCTCAAAAAATGAGATCTGTACTTGAAATATGCAGTCCACGACTTGTATCTATTTATTTATAACGACTGCAACCTTGTTTAAATCATTTATATTGAGCACACAATGATAGCCTTATTTAATAAATGTTAGCTTATTAGGCTAACATTTGTGCAAGGAAAAGTGGCTGACGTTGAGTTCATAACTTTGTCATTGTGTGCTCAAGTGAAAATAACATGTGAAAAAAATTTGTTATTTTGGAAAGGAATAGGGTTGACACTCAAGGAGGACATAACAAGATTATTAAGTATGAAGTCCTAAAAAGGTCTCGATCTCATACATGGTGATCTCGACTACAATGCCAATTCCCAAATGCAGACACAGTGTCTTAGAAAGGAGGGAATGGACATAACCATGACTACAAAAAGAAAGCACAGGGCTTAACAAATGTGAAAATATATACATGTATAATGATTTTCAAAAGGGAGTGAATCCACACTTTGACCCCCATGTTATCTGTATTTATAAGCTTTAATAAAATTAACAAGCAAGTGCAAACATGTAACTACTCTATAATTATATGCAATCGAGTGTCTCTTTGAAAGTTTTGTTTGGTAACAGAAGAATAAAGGTTAGACATCCGTCATATAAAGAAACAAAATTGTGTGTATGTGTAACTTAGTTATGAGTAGTTTTCTGACAGGTCTAAATAATATACCTTTATAAAGTCTATTTAAATCGAATTTATCCATCTGGGATGAAAGCATTTTGTCTATCACTTGTAATGGTTATTGGGGTGATATTTTTGTACAAACTGAATGGGACAAATAGGTTAAAGGGCAATTTTTTTAAATGTAAAAACCAACCTGCCCCCAAATCATGTTGCCCCAATCAAATCTTTAAGGCAAATTTACTCTCAAGAATGCCACTTTAACATGGGAGAACAGCCAAAATAATATGAAGTATTTCCTGAAGATTAATTTGTGACTACCAAGGTGAAGAGCACATCTTTTAAGTAGGATTGTTATACTAGATACCATGGTCAATACTCAAAAAGGTAACACATATTAGCTCCTGTACTGTGGTATGTTTGTTCCAGCTTTTGTGTATTGGGGCGAAATGGTTAAATAACATTAAAATTGGGGGGCGAAATATATGGGGGCGAAATGGTTTTGGGGCGACTTGTTTATTACATTTGTGTATAAAAAACCAAATCGCCCCCAAAACATCGTCCAAACCCAATCGCCCCTAACTTTGAAGGGTCATAACTCCTTACGGAGCAAGTGTTTTGAGTGGGAACAATTAAAACTTTGTAAAGCACATCTAAGTAAGCATTATGTGAGAATAGTATCGAGTACCTAGAGGTAGAGGGCAAATTTCACTTTCTAAAAGGATTTTCCTACTTGGGCCCATAGTCTATACCCGTCTGAGCATTTTTATGTGCTAAAAATGTGATATAACTAATTTAAAAATATATATAATTAAAATGAAATATTAACAAATAAATAAAACATGCCCAGTACCTGGATTCAATTATTTACTTTTATTTTACTATATAATAAGTAGGGCATAATATATTTACCTTATTAATTTTATTTTGTTTGTGTGTCCACAATATAATTCAGCACAAGAAAAATGTTTAAAACACCGTTCAGTGACAGGCAATAATGGACCGATCGAATCTGTTGTGTCTTCCACTTTTAGCTAACACAAACAAATAACTTTAACTAGGACAAATCATTGGAGTCCTCAAATTTAATGTCGCACTTTCACGTTGACTCGATCTAACTAACTTAACATGGCGGCGGCCTTCATGCACATGACCTTTGACATACTTGCAACTAGACTGGCTACAAGTCGCTTGTAAACACAACAGAATCAAAATGAAGTGTTTCATGTTTGAGTAGGGTTTTCAGGTGAAAAATTATTCCTAAACCAATATGCTCAATATTTATATCAAATTAAAGGTCTTGATGAAAGAAATACAATGGTTTTTAAATCAAGAAAATCGGACGAGTAGTTTTTGAGGAATCCTGTTTTATTTAATCAAGTATACAGCATTCGATGAAGCCTGGCTGTCCATACATTGTGTACATCCCTAATGGCAACAAAACCGTTGAATCAGCCTACACACACCGTGATACACACGCACAGCGTTCGTGCTCGTTTCCCTCATAAGAGCTTTTGAAAGGGTGTAAAAAATACACTCCGCTCAAAACTAAACACAATTACGGCTCAAAACTTTCACATATGATAGAAAAGAGGTGTAAAATTTATTCAGACACTGCTCTTACCTTTCAACTTGAAGATTTCACCTCAAAAAACAGTGTTTAATTTTTTACCTCTTCGTAACTCCGGTTGTAGAGTAGCTACATGTATGGAGATCGAGCAAGCATGGGTATGTAAAGGAGCCCTTTGACTCAATAGGGAAACCCGTTTTCATGTTAATCACAATGTGGAGTGTCGTGGCTGAGCGGTCTAGCTTACCGGACTCAAGTTCTGGTGTTAGCAGCAGAATGTGGGTTCGAATCCCGGCCGTGACACTTGTGTCCTTGAGCAAGACACTTAACCATAATTGCTTCTCTCCATCCAGGGGTTAAATGGGTACCTGTGAGGGCAGAGTTGGTTGATTAGCCCTGTATGCGCTGTAATGGCAGCAATTGAGCTGTATACTCCCCAGGGAGCTGAGATGGTTTCAGGAATGATTTATGAGCCTCATGAGCAGGGGTAATGATATAATGCGCCTTGAGCACCACTTAGTTGGTGGATACGTGAACGAAAATTACACATTAAATAGTTTATTAGTTTATTACCTCAGTAAAGTATCACAATTTCATCTGACGACGATTCAGCCATTTCTATGTTATTTTCCAGCGTGGACAATATAAGCGCAGGCATATGAATGAACGCGTTCGCTGAACATTGTATGTATGTGGCTGGCATCCCCGTAAGCAAGCCTTCTTTACGTGACGTCACACATAGAGACATTCAGTAAAGCAGTGCAAATGGCCCCTTTTAGGGGCGTGTTAATCGCTGCCGACATCCTCTTCGGAAAAGCTTCAAATTATAAGTAGCTCGCTAAAAATCAATGAGCTATTTATTTTTTATCATTATAAATACCATATTTTAGTATCTCCATGGCATTTACGTCTCTATTTCTGTGGTCCTTTAACAATCATCGATGCAAAGAGGATTTGCTTATGGGAAATCCATTTCATCGTAAAAGTATTCCAATGCGCCCTTGGCAAATTTCAGTGATTTTCCTGATGATTTTTGTTGTGAAAATTACTAAGACCTAACTTTTTCGAAACTTATTTTTTTTGTGTCGCGAAGTTACGTCTGTGAGCATTTAAAATAACAGTTAAATCAATAAAAAATTATAAAAATATATACATTTCATAGGCCACAAATTTTTTCTGCGTTGTCAGAACTATGAAATACAAATGTAGGCATGTACATGTAGGCATGATTTTAATATCCGGTTACATAACAATTTTTGTTTTTGGGGGGGGGGGTAAATCTTCTATAATTTTCTTATTTGTATAATAACAACAATTTGATATAATTATTACCTCACAAAACCGAACACCTCTGCGTTTGTTTAACATTCAAACGCGGAATTCTATATTTTTTTCTTCTCAATAACTCTTCTCGAAAGACAAAGACATACGTACTTACAAAGTTCACAGATCCTTTAAACTTGACACATACTTAGACCATAAGTAATTTTCAATAAAGTTGTGGCGTCATGGTGATGTCATCAGAACTTTATCAAATTACACTAAATCAAAGTTTATTATTTAAAACAAAAAATCATATCTCATGAACCACCGAAGATATTTTCACAATCTTTACACCATCTTAAAGATCTTGAATTATGTGACATTTTGTACACAAACATATGACCCCAATCTGACTTCTCCTTCCGGTCGAAACCAGAAGTTTAAGTGAAAACATATTCAAGCACTTTTATAGGGTCTGCAGCCAATATAATAGGGTATTTGGACATGCCTTCAGTGCACGAAATTACTATTGACTGATGACATCATCACCTGTCACAGCGCCCTTTTGTGGCAGGTTTAGAAAAATAATAATTTTCTATCTCGAGAACCATAAGACAAACTTCACAGAATAATATAGACGACGCAATAACAAATACATTTGTAAAGTTTAAATGCATTCATAGAACTGAAACAGAAGTTATCATCAAAAGTAGGTAAATTTAGATTAGTTATTTTTAATTTCATGAAAATTTATTACCGTTGAAATGATAATAACACAAGAAATTTCATTTTGTGAAATGTGAATTTCAAGTTATGCCCACTTATGAAATAGTGTGGTGATACTTACACAACGTTCATACAGTACGACACGTACACGTCTTAAAAACATTGGACATCGTATAGACAATTTCGCGTGCACATATTTCTCACACAGAGCACATGGCTATAGCCTTATGTCAAGTCGCACGCGGAAGTAATTCCATGTAGGTGTATAGGCTTTGCTCAAGTCGCCAAGGACGTGAGTTTTGTCGTGGAACTTCTATGAAGAGAAAACCATTGGGGGCAATGTTTGAAGACTAATATATATCTTCACAAATACTTTGACGTTGACATGAAGGTAAATATATTTAATGATGTCATAATGACATCATCATATATCGAATTACATCAAATAGACGTTTTAAAAATCATATCTCATGAACCACAAGAGGTAAATTAACACTCTTTGCATCAGACCGCGAATTATGTGACATTTCGTACACAGATATGACCCCATTTTGACCTTTTCTTCAAAGTCAAGTTCAACTAGAGGTATTGAGTTTGTAGAAAACAAACTCAGGGTGTTCGAGTGTGCATCATATGTGATGACATCATCACCTAAAGTTGTTAAAAGACGAGTTACTTCAGGAGATATGAGTTTTCATATATATAATTAAAATAACATATAATTTGCTATACTGAATTAACTTCCGGTTCAGTCATCCCATATAATTCTTCCAACCGTAAGTTCTGGTTCAATCATGTGACGTCATTCATACTTTACAAAATTTGTCATAATATGGGTGTCAATTGTGCCAAATTTGGTAAAATTCTGTCTCGTTGTTTTCTCAAGATAGCAAAAAGTGACTTTTTTAAACCTGCCGTTAGAGGGCGCTGTTAAGAGCAATGACGTCACCAAATATATTTTTGAAAAGAGCAGATCCCACTTAATATATAAACCCAGAATGTTTTTTTCGAATACCCTTTCAGATTTGCGTAAATTTATAAAGAACTTGAACTTCCAGTTTGAACCGGAAGTAATGGTCAATAAGGTCATGTCTTTGTATCAAATGTCAAGTCCTCCATGTTCTGTATGATTATGAAGGAATTAAGAAATTATCTATTGTGGTTCACGAGATATAAAATATATTGTTTTAATTATAATTAATTATGTAATAATTCATTACATTATTATTATTATTATTATTTATTCGGCATAAAACACAACAAACATAACACAATATACAAAACAGAGCATTACCAGTGGAACATGCATGAAAAAGTTAACTAAATAACTGTGGCCTTCATACCCAGAACCACTGATATTACAAAAATAAATTGCAATAAATATACAGAAATTTGTTAAAATCTAAAGATAAAAGACAGTAGGCCTATAACACAGTATATAAATACACAGCGGCGTAGCCACAGGGGCCTGGGGACGCGTTCCTCCCCCCCCCCCACCCCCACAAATTCCAAGTGTGATGTAGACGCTGAGTCCGAGCCTTGAGGTGAACAAACTTTAGATCATCGACGTGTCGATTATTCACATGAACAGTATTACTAACAGTATCACTGGTGACTTTGTTATATATAATGACTTTGTGACAAAAGATAAGCACTTCCTCCGAGATGTAAGAGTCAACCAATTAAGAAGTTGCAGTCTGTCAGGGTAAAGACTTCTCCATCCTCCGTTGTTTCAGGACAATACGCGATGCTCTCCTTTGTATCCTCTCCAAATCGTTGGCAAGTTTTTGGGTATGCAAATTCCACACAGGCAAACCATATTCCAATATTGGTAAAACCAAAGACTTGTAGAGACAAAAAAGAGCATTCGTAGAGAGACCGGTGGCCATACTAGAAATTAACCCTAACATTCTGTTAGATCGTGATGTAATGTATCTCACATGACTGTCCCAAGTAAGGCGATTATTAAGAATAATCCCGAGATATTTGATCTCATTGACTACTTGGAGGGCAACAGAGTACAGGTTATAAACAGGGCAAGCAGGGTTTTTACTGCAAGTGAACCTCATGACTTTTGTTTTTGCAGGATTCAGTTTCATTTTGTTATTCACACACCATTGAGCCATTATGTCCAGATCATTTTGTACCGTAACGTGGTCTGAGAGGGAAAACAAAGGGCAGTATAATACAGTGTCATCAGCAAACGAAGCACGTGAGGAATTAAAACAAGCTGGTAATTCATTAATGAAAATGTTAAATAAAAGTGGTCCTAAAATGCTGCCTTGTAGATCTGGTAGGGCAAACAGATCATTCACATACCGCCAGTATGACGCGTGTACCTCACTTTTGACCATATTCTGTACTTGTTTGTAACTGTTCCAGTCAGCTATTCGATCGTTGAGCTCGCCTCAAGTAGCGGTATTTTTTGTTGATCAGATCTTTGATTTCCCAGTTGATCCAGGGCTTGGATTTTCTCGAGCGTCGCATCTTACGAGGTATTGCATCCTTAGAAGCAGCGTGAAACAAGTCAAGAAACCCCTCCCACGTTGAATCAATGTCGTCGCAGTCGATAAACAAATCCCACTGAGCTAATTCAAGCAAACGATTAAAATGATCAAAGTCAGCTTGGTCGTACATTACAAATTCACGAAGAATGTTTTTGTGAGGCTGTGGTTTAGTAATTCGAAGGCTGAAGTACAGCGCGTGGTGGTCGCTTGAAACCGGGTTAGGATAAACCAAAGATTCAGCAAAAAGTTCAGGACAATTTGTAAACAAATGATCAATTACAATGTATTGTGCCACTGGTGGGGTCATTGACCGAGGGATGCGTCACTGATGTAACCAATTGAGACATTTCCATGGTTTCTAAAACTGATAAGAGACGATTTGCCACTGACTTGTGTTTTCATGCATGAGATCAGCGTTTAGATCACCAGTGAGGATAACTCCTTGGTAATCAGCAGATGCAGATTGAATCTCATCATTGTTAGATTGCAGAAAATCCCAATATTCAGTGTTAGCATTCGGAGGCCGGTAGATGACAATAACGATCCATTTAATTTTTTTAATAATGGGAAATTTTAAATTTAGGATATTGTAATTTTAGGTATATTTTTTATTGTATTGACTGTTGTAATTATTGTTTAATTGTATTGTACGTGTACATGTATGATGTTGCGAGTCCAATATTACAAATTCCTGTGATTGTTTTTAATCATTGGCTAAATAAATAAACTATTACTATTACCTTTTTGCAAATAAAAAAAAATTTGGATCCACCTAGGGAAATTTCCACACAAATCTCCTCCAACTCGGGATGTTCAAGTTGAATTAAATGACGTGGATTTAGACTTGATTTCACAGCCATGAGGACACCACCACCACCTTTGTTGTGCTTGCCAGCTGCGTTTCCATGACCACGCTTTGTCTGCCGGTCTCGCCTGAACATTACGTAATCAGCTGGCATTTCGAGTTCATTTGAATCACAATTGTCATTAAGCCATGTGTCAGAAATGCAAACAATGTCGATAGGTTTACATTGAAGGTATGACACCAAGTCCACCATTTTGTTTCGCACACTCCGAGCATTGAAGCAAATACCAGAAAGAAGGCCTTTAGTACTGATCTCGGGCGTAGGCGTAGGATCAACTTCCAAGGTATCATCAAGATCAAGTATATTTGATACATGAAGATCAGAATTGTCAAAAAACGAATCTGTAAATGCTGGCAAGGAACAAAATGTACATGTACAGTGTACATCCAAGGATCGGTGGGGTTGGCATAAAGTCTTTTATATTCAGTTAATGAAACTCCCTCGCATTTGGTATGAAACCATTTTTCACAATCGGAACATAAAAGTCCATGTTGGTTGGATTTAACAGGTTTTTCACAGTCGCCACAAGGGAATCTGTAGTGCGGTCCCGGGTTAATTTCTATGTCACCAGCCATGATTAAAACGAGCATTACAATTTATACTTGCGATGCTGGTACAAACAAGGTACATGTATAACAATGAAATGTAACATGGTGAACATATTCATGAGCAATCGAATAGCCAATAAGAACAATATAAATTTGTTACTATGGAAATCTATCCAATCACGATGCGCAGAAAGAGGCACGTGATCCTCAAACACTTCCTCGGCACATTGCCGGTTCAGTCATCCATATAATTTTAAATTCTTCCAACCGTAAGTTCCGGTTCAATCATGTGACGTCATTCATACTTTTTTCTTTATATGCTTTTTTTCTTTTGCGGAGTGTCGTGGCTGAGCGGTCTAGCTTACCGGACTCAAGTTCTGGTGTTAGCAGCAGAATGTGGGTTCGAATCCCGGCCGTGACACTTGTGTCCTTGAGCAAGACCCTTAACCATAATTGCTTATAGGGGCAAAGGCAGTTTAACTGCCTTGTTCTGGACTAGTTACCCCTCCCAGTCCTATTCGCACCATGAAGAGGCTGGTTATTAACTTGTCTTGTTTCGGTGCGAGGGGCTGGTTTCTTCAGTGTGAAGTCGTTGTAACAACTCAATGACTTAGTAGCCCCCACCTTGGAGTGGCCATTGGCCTTGTGTGGGACGATTTGCATAAAAACAAAAAAAATTAAAAAAATGGGTGTTAATTGTGCCAAATTTGGTAAAATTCTGTCTAATGTTTTCTCAAGATAGCAAAAAGTGACTTTTTAAAACATGCCGTTAGAGGGCGCTGTTAACAGCGGTGACGTCACCAAATATATTTTTGAAAAGAGCAGATCCCACTGAACATATAAAAACATATAAACCCAGAATGTTTTTTTCGAATACCCTTTCAGATTTGCGTCAATTTATAAAGAGCTTTCTAAAAATCGAACTTCCAGTTTGGACCGGAAGTAAGGGTCAATCAAATGTCGAGTCCTCCATGTTCTGTATGATTATGAAGAAATCAAGAAATTATCTATTGTGGTTCACGAGATATAAATTATATTCTTTTAATTATAATTAGTTACGTAATAATTCATTAGATGACCTCACCATGACGTCATAGCGTTAGGTGGAACTATAATGTTAAGGTCTAACTATGTGTTAAGTTTTAAGGTTCTTTGAACTCCGCATCTGTGTTTTGGCTGTACAAATACATTTACAGAATAGTGATTCAGAATATTTCTTCACTAAAACTTCCGGTTTTGAAAGGAAGGAGAGGTCAGATTAGGGTCATGTCTGTGAACGAAATGTGGCATAGTTCAAGGTCTTTAAGATGAGGCAAAGATTGTGAAAATATCTTCTGTGGTTCATGAGATATGATTTTTTTTTAAATATTAAACTGTTTTGACTCTGGATGCTCTGTGGTGCAAGTAAAATGGTAGCCTAACCCTTAGTAGTCAGGATAGTTTACATAATAGGTTTTTTTTTGGGGGGGGAGGGGGAGACATTTGATGTTTTGACATTTGATGTTTTGACTCTGGATGCTCTGTGGTGCAAGTAAAATGGTAGCCTAACCCTTAGTAGTCAGGATAGTTTACATAATAGTTTTTTTTGGGGGGGGCGGAGGGGGAGACATTTGATATACTGTCTCCCCCTCCCCCCCTTCCCCTTCCCCCCGGTCCCCCACCTATCAACACCCATAATCATATGGTTCTGAAAAGTAATCTATTATTTGACCAAATGTGAACAGTATATATTTACATGTACATGTACATGTATGTACATGTATATATCAAAATTTCATCATCCATAATTTAAAAAATTTTAAACACCTATTTTATTGGTTATTCAAGTGTATAAGTAAAAAGGTTTTATATTTGAACTTTTATTCTGTGAACTTTATTTAAAACTGTCATTCTGTCAGCATTGCAAGATGATAAAAAGCTATTTTACAACCATCTATTACATGAAGCATGATTCATTTCTTTTTCTTTCTTTTTTTGGGTAGATTGGTACATTTTCTGAGCCTCCGTAACATTTTTAAGTTTGGGATTCGTCGTTATAGCAACATCAATTTGTTGAGCACGATTCTGCGTGTCGTAAACATTAAGATTTAACATTTTACAAGAGAATCCTTTACTGAAACAAACTGCAACACCAAACTTAAAATTTCATTTGTAAGTTACTGTACATGTACCATAGTTGATTTAGCCTTAGCCCTTCATATTTGGTAAATTAAATGGAGGATTTTGTATGCAAATAACTTGGTACTTTTATATGATTTGTCAATTAAATATATCGTTAGCTGAGTATTTTGTGGAGCTTAAATAATATCCCCAAGCATGTCTGTAAAATAAAGTGTATTTGAAGCTACTGAGGATCGGGACAAAGTTTGCTGAACTAATTGTTTCATTAAGAGAGAAGGAAACTAAATATTGATGACTTCCATGGATCCCTAGCCCTCCAAACCAAGCTCCAGGATTTACAAGAAAGGGGGTTAATTATCTTAGAATAATCTTAAAGCGACAAAACTATTCAAAGTGATGATCCGTTGAAATTCCTGGTGGGCGTGCTTGTTTCAAATGATTAAAAAGTACTGTTATATTTTTTATAAGGTAAGACTTGGTGAAAAAATGGTTATTGTGAAAAAAGTTTTACATGATTAAGCCGAGTCTCTTAAAAAGAAGCAATGTTAAATAATTTAATTTTAAGAATATCCCTGCAAGTTTCATTAAGAATATGTTTAATTTAATGGCTTTGAATCAAAAATTATAAAATGGAGAGGAATGTAGTGACCAGCTACACGTACATGTGTATACATGTATTTATATGTAAATATAGGTAAATAAACCGAGTGTGACCATGGTTTGGGCTGCAGTCCAGTGACCCAGCCACGAGTCAGTCGTATGTTTAAGCCCAACCTGTATCTTGTGTTAATATTCTCCATGTTTCATCTCTAGACTTAGGCATACAATGTATATACAGATCCATCTACATGTACTGACTCATCTGTAATGTATGGTGCTACACCTTACCAACTCTGTCCAGTCACTTGCCAGAAGTGGGTAAATATATAGCGCTGGATACTACACTATTAATTATGAAAGAGGACAAACTGAAAAACATAAAAATGTGAGGATGCTGTTTGCCATTTTGTCATCTTGGACTACTGAGCCTAAATCATGCCTTAGGCATAGACTTTGTGCTAAAGTGGTGGCAGTATGCTGCACTCTTTCTTTGATGGCATGTACATGTACATGTACATGTACATGTACCTCATCAGACTACATGAAGCGGATTATGCTCGGTGTAAACATCAGGTTTAGATTTCACTTGTTTATTTCTCAACTTTCTCATTTAAATGTATACTACATTAGACGATTCACTTGCAGGAGTAAAACAGACATCTCAACACTATGCCACCCAAAAGGAAGGCCCCCGCCAAGACTGCAGCCAGGGGAAAGAAAGTCAAAGTGGAGGAGGAGCCAGCAGCAGACAGCAAGGCAGACGTCAAGAAAGCTGTAGAAGCCCTGAAGACAGCAGATAAGGGGAAGAAGAAGACATACATCACTGACTCTAACTATCCAGGCTTTGGAAAGGTAAGCAAGAAAACCTGAAGCGTTTTATTTAATCTTAACCCCAAGCTAATTTGGCTAAGAACCTTTCTGAATCGACCAAAATCCAACACCATGCAGTAAACACAACCACCCAACTGTTGGACTAAGATGGAATTGGGATATCACCGAGTCCATAAAAATACTATACAACCAGCCATTGGAGTTTGATGGATTTGGGTTTAAGGTGAATTTGTCTGTAAATGCATACATAATTTGTAAGAATCAACAACTTGTGAAAGTTTCAGCCCATATCATTGTGTCATCACAGATCATTAACTCAAAAATAGTGAAATGCATTCAGATTTGTTTGCATTCATTCCAATGTTGAAAATGGATCACAAGCGTCTCATCTAGCGACCCGTCCACCTGTCAGCCAGCCGCCCATGTATAGTGTACATGTACATGTATGCATGTTCTAAGTGCGCACACGTACAGTATCCACTGACACCGAGGATGTGCATGGTCCCCCAAGGCAAAGCGGGAAATTAAATGTGAACAGCAACATTAGCCATCCTGTGGATAAAGCAACTGTGTTCCCGATGGTTATGATCTTACAGCGCATTGTTGGCCCTGGCCCATCCTACCATCCTGTATTAAGGAATGTAGTGACGCGCATGGGTGATGAGGCCGAGTTAAAATGAAAAGTTAAACATGCAATAACATAATGACAGCAGACTGTCTGCTGCCGTGCGGCGATTAGGCAAAGTTGGTTATCTTTACTTCAGGATTTGTTCTTCTTTTCTGAAGTTATATTTATGTGTATAAATAGGCTCAGAATTAAGTGATTTTGTAATTTGGTAAGGTGTACACTACCTTTAAGTATAATGTGCACTACTATAATATCACCGCTTAACATACACAGAAACATCTATTACACTGGGGAACAATTTTGAACATAATTTCTGTTGAGTTCGATTTTTCACTTGATTTAGACTAAAATTGGCATGCTGATTTCAAAACTACAGTCAGTTTTCTTCTATCACGTCAAGTTTTTTCTCTACAGCTTACCCTCTGAATAAGCAAAATTGTATTGTTTGTCCGTAAGTAATAGGACTGGTCAGCTGATTGCCGTAACATACATGGTTTACTGGAGGAATTGGGAATTCCGATCTACAACTCAAGTGAATGGCGACTGTTCATCGATAGCTCAAAGCGGAGCTTAAAGTGTGTCCTCCACAATGGCAATTTATTTGGTGCAGTCCCAATTGGGCATTCAGTTTGTCTTCGTGAAGAATATGGAGACATAAAGAGAGTCATTGAGTTGTTGCAATATCACAAACACAATTAGATCATCTGTGTTGACCTTAAAATGGTATGCTTCCTTCTTGGTCAGCAACGCGGATACACCAAGTATCCCTGTTTACTGTGCATGTGGGACAGCAGAGCTCGAGAGAAGCATTGGGTGGAGAGGAATTGGCCTCCAAGATCTGACCTCAAACCTGGTGATCCCAACATTCTACATGAGCCACTTGTTGACAGAAAGAAAATTATATTCCCACCTCTGCACATAAAACTGGGTCTCATGAAGCAATTTGTTAAAGCATTGCCAACTGAAGGCGACTGTTTCAAGTACCTCATTTTGGCATTTCCTGGCCTGTCAATTGAAAAAATCAAGGCCGGTGTGTTTGATGGTCCACAGATTCGGCAGCTCATCAAAGATGAACATTTCATCGGGACAATGTCAGAACTCGAAAAGAATGCTTGGTTATCATTCAAAGACCTTGTCAAGAACTTTCTTGGTCATACATGAGCAAAGAATTACACCGAAATTGTCCAGAAACTATTGGAGAACTACAAAACGCTCTGTTGCAACATGAGCATCAAGTTGCATTTTCTGCATAGCCATCTTGCTAACTTCCCGGAAAACCTTGGTGAAGTCAGTGATGAGCAAGGTGAACGATTCCACCAAGATTTGAAGGTCGTGGAGGAACGGTATCAGGGTAGATGGGATGTACATATGATGGCTGACTATTGTTGGAGCATCAAGCGAGATTGTCCTCAGATTGAACACTCCAGGAAAAGCTATAAGCGTAAATTTTTGCCTTAACTACTTGCACACAATTTGACTTACAGTAACAATATCCTTTGTATGAACAAAATAACTTTAAACAAACATTACAGTCAAGCAATTTTTTTTATTTTCCATTGTATGTAAATTTTTAAAACATTCTATAAAATAAGCACAAATTTGTTAGATGCGGTATTTTTATGGTTTTTGAGACAAAGCGAGGGTATCCTGTAGCTCAAAAAGTTGATGTGATAGAGAAAAACTGGGGTCATTTTTGGATTCAGAGGCCAAAAGTTAGTCAAAAACAAGTGTCAGATCTAACTCAACGAAAATTGTGTTCCCCAGTGTTATCCATGCAGAGTATTGTCATAATTATTACAATAACATTTTTGTTGGTTCTTCACAATATTTAATTGTATGTCCTGAAAAACCTGTATTATGTAACACACTTCTTGCTAACATGGAAATGCAAGTCTCACAGGGTCAACTATACATGTAACTATAATGGGAGGTACCATTATCCCAACTGAAACCCTATTCTCCCAATGAGGATACCATTTTTAAATGAAACAATTTGATGTTAATTTCTCTTCTTTTATCCACAGGTATATGAGGACTATGACTGTATGCTGAATCAAACCAACATCTCTCAAAACAACAACAAGTTCTATGTTATCCAACTCATAGAGTATGGTAGCAAGTACACATTGTGGACGAGATGGGGTCGTGTTGTAAGTTCTCAGAATGTTTTCTGTAATCATACTTCTTATGTTTGGACTTCCTGTGATTATGGTTATCTGGTTACTTTTAAAGGAGTGTACACCTTTGGCAATTACCACATTACAACATTCTGGCAATTATTCCATCTGACACGCTGTCATTATTTAGAAAACGTGAAATGCATTACAAGTTTGAAATGGATCACGACTGTTATCCATTTTGCACATTGAAATGAATACAAACAAATCTGAATGCATCTTCAAAATGTTATAGTTCATAACACAACGAAATAAGCTGAAATTCTCACATGTTGGTTTCTGTACATACCTCTTCATCATGGATACAAATATTTTACCAATGCATGTACAATCCCTTAAAAGGGTCAATGCCATCCATTTCATACACAACTTGTTGCCATTTGGTACATTCCCTGTAAGGCTGTACCTGGATACCTGACCGAAACTGTCATTACCTGGTTCCATTTTTCGGTTCCAATTACCCGTAAATGACTTTTGACAATTTTGAGTGAACATTTAATGGGTCTAAAAGAGATCGTTTTAACAGTGTAAACAATAAAGTATGCCTATTGGAGAACATATTTGCCATTTGTCCATTTTTTTCTGCATCCGTTTGTACAATTAAAAAAATTATAAATTTAGGGGAGAGCAGCACTCCTCCCATTGCTCCTTATTAACATAAAATCTGTTACGTATATCTGGGAGATTTTAGCACTAGCCTGTGTTTACGTGGTACTCGGTGTCATGCTTTTCTATTGAAGTTTCACAAAGTTTTTAATGTCAACAGTCTTTCTTTTTTTGGTTCTAAATCCTCAATTATTATTATTTCACAAATAACCCTTGCGGTTGTCTGTTGGTATGTTCCGATTAAATGGAGGCGTGCACTGCATTTCACGGTACTGCCGGCATGGCATGGCATGGTGATCGGTACTTGCAAGTACATGTTTAATACTTAAGTCGTTTGTACACACGTTGCTAACAGTTCATGACTGTTTTATTACCTAGTGGCAACAATGATGGCCAACAATGGGTTAAAGGGCATGCTAGCAAATGACGAAAATCTTTGTTTGCTTTGCTCTCTCAGGGAATTAAGTTGGAAGTGATTGTATATTATGTACAGCATGACGACTCGACTCACTCATGGTTAGACTGGTACCTGTACCACCTCTGGGCACCAGACCATGCCACCAGACCATGCCACCTTGCGTAAGGCTTCCTGCCCATGTGTTGTATGCCACCTCGCGTCGTGCAAAATTTGAAACAATTTTTTTTTAAATTTAATTAAAATAAAAAAATCCACTAAAGACACAAAAGGGCAATTCCATCAAAAAGTGTCCTGGACCCAAAATTTTGGAATCAAATTCATGGCAGAATTGTTAACTTAGTACGTAAGAATGATAGCTGGGCAATCCAAATCTGCATTTTGTTTGTGTTTTTTCTTTTGTTTGCAGTATTTTCCGTCGTTATTTAAAAAATAAATTAATGAGGCTAATTCGTGATTTTTTGTCCTACTTTAGTTAAACTTTTCAATCCGCTCCCCTGGTTACATTATAAAAGATATTTTAAATTTTTATGACTAAAAACATAAAACTGGAGGTGCTTGTTCTAAATTGTTGAGACGTTTTATGATAACGCTATTTTCAGGCTAATGAGGCTCGTTTAAATTAGCCCTTAATGACCATTTATGAAATGTAATGTCCATGACATTTTATGCTGTTTAGTTTCCCACTCTAAAGCCAATAAGAGATATTTTTATGAGACTTCATATGCAAAGCTAGTTTTTAGGGGCTAATCCTTTAATGTATGAAAATTTAAAAAAAATTAATTACAATTGTCCTAACGAGCGTCATGGACATTACATTTTTTTGCAAGCACTTCATATTACTGTTGAAAAACAATCACATTAGTTTGAGAAAATAAAAAACAACAGAGGATTACAATTGGGAATGATAATTAGGAAGGAAAGATAAGATAACTATGGTAAATCACAAAGGAAAGAGTTATACTTGTGTAAATGTACAAAAAGGGGGTGATCATGAGGGGCGGGGTTTCAGTGAGATGCTAAAGGGAGTTCTGGTTCAAGAAATGTGTGGGAGAGGTTACAAATGGAGAAGAGAGATACTTGACAAAGTGTAATATACATATCAAAGGCAAGGGGTTACAGCATATTGTAAACAGCAGTGATAAGATGACGTACCATTAAACAAGTTGGTCGTAATGTCCATGACGCCAAAAATATGCCAAAATGTAATGTCCATGACACTTCATTAACATGTAAAACGAGAAAGTTGAAAGTTGTTCCTAAAAATGTTATTAATTTTTATGTTAACTGTTTCCCTGTTAACAAAATAAAAATGAGTTTTAAAAATTTGGAATTTAAACTTCACAGAGTTTTGAAATTGATTGTGTTGTTCGTGAAACTCACTTCCGTTTTCGTAATGTCCATGACGCTCGTTTGCAATACTCATACTCATTAATTAATTAAAACTATTTAAAAGACATAGTATCATTTGAAGTATTAGAACACAGGTTACAAGTATCCAACACAAAACAATCGATCAAAACTTTTAATTTTTTTTAACTGACATGTAAAGTTAAAAAAATGTCCCAAAACGTAATGTCCATGACATGGAATTGCCCAAAACAAACTTAAAACTATATTTTATTAATATCAACTGATAAAATAACAATAAATAAATTAAGACAAAAACACACTTCAAAGACCCTTTATAATATAGAGGCGGAAAATTATTATAGTGAGTCCACATTTATTATGACTCTTAAAAAACAAGAGAAGCTTGTGTTCATATTGGTTATTTTATACATTCGGCACTAGTTATGCGCTTTCACAAAATTGCTTATGGGTACCCGGATATCCGAAGATTTCCAATTTCGGGTATCCGGTTCCTTAAATAATGTAAAACGCACAGCCTTTTTTCACTGTTTGAGTGACAGGGCAACATGCGCCACACATAGTGGTGAGTGTATTTTATATAGTTAACATGCATACACAATTTTTCAAAAAAATACTTGTACTTGCAAGTTAAACATTTGGACACCCCAGGCCTGTTTTTCAAAGAATATTAAATTTAATACACCGAGTACTGCTGTCAAATGTGAATCATGTAGGGAAGTAGCAAATTGTTCCCTAAAAAGATTGCGCACAAGGCAGACAATTTCTGGTTGCACTCAACATATTTTGTGTATTTAAACTAAGGGAGAGCCAGGAGCCAATCAAACACTCAGCTTCAGTGATGTCAGCCAAGCGATCAAAGCCTACGAGAAGAAATACCAGGATAAGACGCGCAACAAATGGGCCGATCGAGCTCATTTCAAACCGGTACCTGGCAAGTACACACTAATTGAAGTGGATCAAAGTGAGGATGTGGAAGAAGATGTAAAGAAGGTAGATATATGTATTTGTAAGAAATTATCATTGTTATTGTTGCCATTAAAACGGGGACCATTAATTAATTATGTAGAACACAAGACAGATACTTATCATGCAAGGAATTAGTATGCAAATAATGAATGTTTGAGTGCAATGGTGAGAATATTTTCATGAGTCTTTCAACAAATGAAAATATTATCTCCATTGCACGAATGCAAAACATTCATTATTTGTTTTATATAACATCCAAGTAGATCTTTGTCATTTGATTGGAGGATAAAACTATAAGAATAAACAAAATATACAAGATTATATTCTCGCATCCACTACTTTCTTTTTCAGATTATGACGCATGGTTTGCTTGAATGGTTGTCTTGTCGAAAGAGGGCGTTTTGTACTGGTGTTTATATATAATGCATGATGTGGTCTAGTGTGCAATAGATCAAATGGGATGGAACAAAAATGCACGGTGAATGGAACCAAAATGCACGGTTTATGACGTAGGCCATGTAATGGTTTAATTAATGAATGCCGAGTGACCTACAATCCTCCAATCAAATGACAAGGATCTACTTGGGTGTTACATAATTGAGTTTATTGACACCTTAAGTACAAGTCATCTATTTACAATCATTGTTCACTAGTAACTGCAAAGTGGCAAAAGACTGCGCTTATCCTCTTTTGGGAGAGGTGCATGATAATGTTTAGACTGGCAGAGGTAAGCGGATCACATCTGGACATTATCACAACCTGTTTAGTAATTGTGTTTTATGGAGATAGTGAGAGTGGTAGTGTTCTGAGTGTGTCTGGCCACAAACCAGAGGTCTGTTCTAGCTGGAGTCAGCTCCAGGAATAATACTTGAATAGTTGGCTCAGCCTGCCTTTTGGGTGCAGATTCCCATAGTGATGAATATGCATTCATTTGCAATTGTTATGGCTAGGGATTTATGTGTAAAGAACTTGCCATACTCTGAAAGTCAAAGAATGTTGTCTTTAGGCCGTTTTAACAAGGGACCTTAACTATAAATCGCATCCATGTTAAAAAATAGCAAATCCCAGACGTGTGAAAGCTATCCTTGTTAAATAATTACCACAGACCCTCGTTATTTATAACAGAGACTGATACCTCCTCCAAAAAATCACAACGATGTTAAAATTGCCACGATAGGTCGTGTGAAACACTTCGTGCGCCCAAACAGGGGACCCTTACTTTGGCGGTATCATTTCGCATGCGAAGAACGCGTCACTAGATCAGCTTGCAATATTTCCGGAGTTGTGTTGGTAAACAACTTGTACGTCCCCATCACGTTGGTCAGTGAATGAAATGGTTTCATCGTAACTCCAAGAGACTTTCTTGGCCCGGACACGTTTATTTTTCTCGTTGGATGACCTTACGTTAGAAATCTGGCTCTGTGAATCTGTCGGAATGGTTGCAAGTATACTTGATTCGATATCCATAATAAAACGAGGATGAAATTGTCGAGAAATGGGAAGGAAATGAAAAAAAAATGTGGGAGAAAGTAACGTTTGACTTCGCACAACGCGTATATCTTCGCGGGAAAACCACTGGTAACGTAGAAGAAAGCATTCAGTGAATAAGCTCTGCGCGCGGTACCAGTGAAATATTGGATTGCACAATCATGATCTTTGACCCTCCATGGAAAACGAGGGACGTTAGTTTTGGCGTGAGTGGAAGTCGTGTGAAAGTTTGTTAAAAAATCGCAAATGACCGAGGCGACAGACAACTGGCGCCCATTACTAAGGACCTTTGTTATCGGTGCTCGTGTGAAAAGGGCTTTTGGGGGCTCAGTGAGCAAGCTTCTTGGGGCTCATCACTGAGCAAGGTTGACCTTAGGTTAAGGGGAGAAATGGGTACTCTCTGACCAATTAAGCCACACATGGTCACAGTTATAGGGGTACTGATGAGGCAGGGCTCTAGTGCTTAGCTTCACTGGTTCAATCTGTAGTGGTTTAACCGGGCTATGCTCACTCTGTAGATGGGGAAATATAGTGGCATAGTGATGGCCCAGTGTGGAGGGGAAACTATACTACATTATATAGGTTCATAGCCTTGACCAAGACTGTTGTCGTAGTGTGCACATACCATGGTACTCATACCGATTTCTTGCCGAGAAATTCAGCAAAAACAGTGCACTGTCCCTGGATAGGTCTACACGTACACTGTACAACAAGACACTGAGATGTGGGTACAGTTTTGCATTGCGACCTTGGAACTCAATCCAACAGCCTTGATCCTTATGTAATCGAATGTTTATGTGTTTCTTTATTTCTCCATTGGAATTGCGATGGAAATTCATAAATTAGACCTGATAATTCAACGGAGTTTGCCAATGCCACTCAGAAATTGATCATGAATTCTTCTTAATACTTTGTTGGTACAGTTAGCTGATCTTGAAGGTACGAGCAAGAAAGCTACATCAGGCATTGCTCCATGTAAACTGGATGAACCAACACAGAAGCTTATGAACCTCATCTTTGATAACAACATGTTCAAAGAACAGATGGAGAACTTTGAGCTTGGTGAGTCTGGGGAATTAAATTGATTATTGCCTGTGACAAAATGATGAATCCATACATATCAGGTTCAGCAAAGACAATCAGTAGTTCCAAATGGAGGGGGTGTTCAAATATGGCAGTGACTTTCATGTACAGACAATGTAACATAACAAATAGAATTATCAGGCATGCAATTTCTTTGTGTTTTAAAAAAATCCTGCCGTCCAAAAAATATGAGTTGATGCTAACGGCTTTACACTGCTGATACACTGTTGGTTCCCTCGGAATCTAGCACAGATATCGCTAGCGCTAGCGCATACATTAAAAGGATATAGTCAGGCTCCGCAGTTATTATACATGTACGTGTATAAAACATACAAACATGCAGGACACAGACGCCATGTACATTATATATATATTGTACAGCATACAGTCTAACTTGGTGCATGCATTGGGCCATCACTATGCCACTAGATTTCCCCATCTACAGAGTGAGCATAGCCCGGTTAAACCACTACAGATTGAACCAGTGAAGCTAAGCACTAGAGCCCTGCCTCATCAGTACCCCTATAACTGTGACCATGTGTGGCTTAATTGGTCAGAGAGTACCCATTTATCCCCTTAACCTAAGGTCAACCTTGCTCAGTGATGAGCCCCAAGAAGGTTGCTCACTGAGCCCCCAAAGACAACATTCTTTGACTTTCAGAGTATGGCAAGTTCTTTACACATAAATCCCTAGCCATAACAATTGAAAATGAATGCATATTCATCACTATGGGAATCTGCACCCAAAAGGCAGGCTGAGCCAACTATTCAAGTATTATTCCTGGAGCCGACTCCAGCTAGAACAGACCTCTGGTTTGTGGCCAGACACACTCAGAACACTACCACTCTCACTATCTCCATAAAACACAATTACTAAACAGGTTGTGATAATGTCCAGATGTGATCCGCTTACCTCTGCCAGTCTAAACATTATCATGCACCTCTCCCAAAAGAGGATAAGCGCAGTCTTTTGCCACTTTGCAGTTACTAGTGAACAATGATTGTAAATAGATGACTTGTACTTAAGGTGTCAATAAACTCAATTATGTAACACCCAAGTAGATCCTTGTCATTTGATTGGAGGATTGTAGGTCACTCGGCATTCATTAATTAAACCATTACATGGCCTACGTCATAAACCGTGCATTTTGGTTCCATACAAAAAGATTAAAAGTCATCAAAACTTTTAATTATTGTGAACACTTAAATTTATAATCAAATATAGCGTGAACAAACATCGCTCACTACATGTATTCATAATCCTGGGCTGAGATTATAATAATTTTATACACAGATTCAAATGAAACAAGCAAACAAAACTTTGTGATAGAACGCCACAGTCTTGAAACTGCTTTTATGTGCCTGATGCCGAAAAATTTAGCTATCCAGTCACATGAAAAATGCACATGGGGCACAGCTGCCCCTAGCATTATTGGGCTTACACCATGCCCAAAACAATTGGCACACCTGGCCATACATGTGGGTACCTCTGACCCCACTGAATCATTATTGGGCTTTACACCAGGCCCAAAACCATTAAATGGCACACCTGGCCATATCTGTGGGTACAACTGACCCAACTATTATTGGGCTTATACCGGGCCCAAAACAATTAATTGGCACACCTGGTGATAATAATAATACATGTAGAGTATTTATACAATGAGTATAACCAATCAAGTAAGTTGTGAATCCCACCTTGGCACATGCGGTCGGAAATAGCCCCTGTGGTACATCAGAGCGCTATTATAACTTCTTGTTACAAATTCATGTTGATAAGTATAAATTTACTCAAAGAAATTTGCTAACTTAATGTAAAAAGTATTTGGCCTGAGAAGTAAATAGTTTTATTGAAATATGTGACCCGCTCCGTCGAAATGAGACTTGTCCCCCAGATCTGACATTCATAGATATGTATGCTAGGTTAACAAGTAACTCACGGGCTTTCCAATGATACAAATGTTATTTCCGTAGCTTATTCCATTCCGGAATTATCGAGCGATGAAGACAACCATCACTTTGCGGCCTGTTTCGTTTTTGAATTTCGCGCTTCGGAGAAAATCAACATTAAACTTGGTCCACACACAGAGCAAGCGCGAGCTATCGCTCGATGTACAACTCATGAATAATTAATCAGCCCTTGTACCAAACACCGGTTGTCCACACCGCCCGCGTATTCATTCCTCCTGCTGTGTGTGGAGTCGCGGGCGCTCACAGTGCATGCACTAGGTATAGGCTAGGTGTATGCAGATAGCCAGCTTACGGAGCGGCGGGCCCAGGCCTAGACTCTGGTCTGTATAACCGCTAAGCTGGGCCTAGAGTTGGCCGAAAAGATCGCACGTCATTAAAGGTGACGCCATTCATTTTCTGGTAAACTGCGTATGCTCAGACAACTGGTTGCTTACTGTTGTCCAATCAAAGAGCTGTATTTCTTCTACCTTGCCGATGATTCGGCTCGTTGGCTAACAATTTATTTTGCGGCTTAAAACTACTATTAGAGCTCCATACTGCTTAGTCATTGCCACAAAAGTGCGCAGTTGAGGTCATGACCTTTCTTTTGATACCAAACACGTACGCTTAACGTTAACGGAAATACTCGTGTTGCTGTCTCGAAAACAAGGATATTTTGACCTGTTTGCATTTAACGGAGGCCACATGAAAGACAAACATGATACAGACATTGTCCAGAAATCGTCCTTTTTTATGGATTTATTAATATTTTTATGAAAAGGTAAGACCACCATAAGATTGATCGAGATTTTATCAAACTAAAAATATAAAAACCTAGAAATCGATATGCAATGTTTTTCGATTTTTTTTTTTGGCGAGCACAAGTTCAGAGTCGAATTACACGGAAACCTCCGTTGGGGGACAAGTCTCATTTCGACGGAGCGGGTCACATATACCAAAACTCTGTATTTGCTGTGTGAATCCTGTCCAAAAATGCAAACATTAGCAACCAGCCATAAACCCATTGGTGGCGCAAAAAAGGGGAGATGGTGGTGGGAAATAATTTCCACAAATTAAATATATTTTGACGCCAGAACAAGTATGTCTATCCAAATTGAAAGACTGTGACAAAGTGATCTAATCCACACATATCCCGCCAAATGTTAGCATCCCAAGCAACACAAGAGCTGCACTAATTAGTTCAATGTTCCCAACACAACACATTATTAATTGGCTAGCTGAGTACCTAAACATTTGCATGACAAATTGTAATACATCCCCTAATTATATTACCAAATATGGAAGCTGCAACACTTTCCCCGCGAAAACATGTTTACCTAGACTTGTAAGAATTTACTGCGCACACAAATGACATATGCGTGTCATTAATGCACACTTAAGTTGTTAGTATTTTACCTACATGTACATGTACATGTATGCCTGGCAGCCACGTACGTGACGTGGAGGCATAAAATGGAACACACATTTTCCCTGCGTATAAAGCATTTTATCATTTAGCAATAAAATGTGATAATTATAATAACAATATTTAGATTTATGAAGCAACAACCCCAAAGTGCACATAACATGATAAAAAAAGTTAAAATCGATCAAAAAATTAATTAAAAGAGTAAATATATATGGAGTTAGGAGATCATTGATGTAACCAGGAGCCATGTTATTGAGTGATTTGTAAACGATTAAGAGAACCATGAAGAGGATACTAGGTTTGGGTGGTTTTCAGTTTTTGGCTAGCCTGTTTACTACCGGGAAAAAAATGCATTTTTTGGTTTTACCGTGATTTTTTTTTGAAGAAAAGAAAAATAATTAAAAAGTGCTTAAAAACATGTTACTGATGTTTTTTCACCGTATAATCAAAGTAGTCCGGCGGGTTAGTCAAAATTATAAAGACTACTAAATCCTAGTTATTTTAACTTTATTACAAATCTTATTCCACTGTGCCATAATTTCTTCATTTTTAAATATATTAGCATCGGGAAATTCAACTCATAAAGATTTATAAACACAAAACAAAATTGAAAGGAAATTCCTGTGAGAACGCAATACACTATACACGGTACATGTACATAACATGTTCATGTACATTTATACACATGTACATGTACATAACCACGTGCGACCATGGTGCGATCGAGTAGTACTGATGGCTGTGTGAGCATTGTGCACGGGTAGTGTTTGAGGATCATGTGCCTATTTCTGCGCATTGCGATTGGATCAGTTTGCATAGGTAGCAAATTTATATTCTTATTGGCTGTTCGATTGCTCATGAATATTTTCACTATGTTGCATATTCATTGTTATACCCTGCCTGTACGAACGTATGCACTCTGCATGTAAACTACGAAAATGGCTGTATAGTAATGCGTTGACTGTGCCGAAGTGCTATGTTGCGGGCCAAACGGGTGCTAAAAAATAGGATTTTAAATAACAATTCATCCATTGGGATTCCTAATGATCACAGGAAATGCGTTGCTTTAATATTCATCGCCGGAGAACAAGGATACAATGATTGAGGACCAGTAAAAGTAAGCCTTTGACTGTAGGGATAAATTGCCCCGCTCTGGGGCTCAAAAATGGATAATTTTATACAACCGCGGTTTTATTTTTGAAAACCGAATTTGGCAGTATTTCGGATTCGTAAAAATTCCTTGGTTCAGTGTCGGTTTCTTTAAAAAAATGTGACTACTCCAGGTTTTACCGAGGAAAAACTGCCCAATCCTAGAGGATACGTTTCAGATCCATCAGAATGGGTTGAATATGTTCATGTTTACTTGCTTCGACAACAAGTCTTGCAGCTGTATTTTGGACACACTGTAGCTTAGCGACTTTGTGATTTGGTAGCCCATGTAACGGGTTGTTACAGTAGTCTAGTCTAGATGAAATAAAAACACGTACAACTACCTCCGTTGTATAACACGATTCAAAAACTTGCGTAGCTGTCCAGTGGTTCTTATTTCATATGTCACAGTATGGAACACCATGTTAACATGACTTGACATGGTACCATGATTCTGTACCTCAACAAAAGTTTTGATGTTAGAGTTGGTAAAAGTCTGTTGACACAACTGTTCACTAGGGATGTTGGGAGAGGATCCAACAAGCAAGACTTGTTGGATATACTCGTGATAATTTCGGAGAGTGGAGTGGAGTGAAGTTACTTATAATGAAGGTACTTATAGTCTACTCTGACGTGACTCATCATCTTGATCAGATCCAGTCTGAAGATTGCATGCAGATGAACCACCACCCATATTGCTCACCACGCGAAACAGCTGCCGGGAATCACGATTTGAGCACTATGATAGTCAGTCTTGGCATTTTGTGGCAGAGAGCTCACATAGTTATTACATCTTTCTCGATAAATTTGACAATCAAAACCTCCACTCGAGACTTCTTCCATTTCCACTCGCTGGAGTTTTTCCTGTTTGGCTGAATGAAGATTGTTAGAATGCCACGGAGTGTGAGGTCAGAGTGTGACAATACGTGTGATTTCAGGTGCATGTTTATCCAGCAGATTGCGTAAATTGTTGTCATATTGTTTGACCAAATCATCCAAAATGGTGCAAGGATCAGTAATAAATGATGGAATTGCAACGTCCTGTCACACATCGAGTTGTGTTGAAAAATACAGAAACGTCAATAAAACAGTTCACATTGGATGACAAACATCAAGAATGAAATCAATAAAAATCAATAAAATTTACAGTAATTTCACATAGGCTTGGGCGATGACACGATAATATCGAATATCGCGATATATTTTTTTATTCGATTATGATATCGAGAAGTTCTAAAAATTATCAAGATATCGGCAAATCGAGATGAAAAAATATATCGCGAAGAAAAAAAATATATCGCGATTAAAAAAAATCTTTGATTGTCAGTCGGGTCAGAAATTCCATGGAAAAAACTTAGGGAAGTCTTTTCAGCTTTCGGAAGTGAGAAAAAAAATCGAACTACTTCTGTGGTAAGCCGACTGTCAGGTCACAAAGGAGCCGCGTAACACCGCCACTCAAAGAAATCTATTCAGACGGATTAAATTTTGGGGATTGAATGGGGTATTTGATCCAACAATGTGTAGACAAGGTTAACGTCTCACTCTCTAGCCATCGTGACTGGCTGGCACACTAAATGCGAGTACATTATATAGTGCAACACGACCGTGCCTTCATGAATTTTGCTGTAAAGTGAAATAGTTTACCGATTCACAATCATCTTATTTATATTGCTAATTCATAATAATTTTGTTAGAAACTAGACATAATCCGTAGAAATGAGTTAGATTACAGTCAGTATGTTCGGATATGATATACATATTTGAATATATGCAGAATATGGGTGTTTCCTTAAAAATCAACAGCAAAATAACATTTGCAGCAATTGCAGGTGCTCTGTTCTCACATTAGTCATGAATTAAATCAAAGCATGGATCGACATTGGCTCGATCAAAGTTAGGGGATTAGGACTCTTGTCTAGTGACAAAACACATACACGTACTCTTGATAAACCAATGATTGATGTTTATTTAGCTTCAGAAGTGCAAATGACCTGTCACAATCCCATGGTTTTATTCTCCACGGTACTATGCAGGAATAAACCTAGTCACGTGTCAGTCACGTGGAACGCGAATCACGTGACAGAGATGCCAACATACACGATTTGGGCGTAGGAAATACGATTTTGAGCCGTGAATACGACTCTACGATAATACTTCATTGAAAGCAGCCCCAGTATAATTGTATATAGTTACAATACAAGCAAACAATGAATGAACTATTAAGTGGAAATAAAAATGATGAAAAATAATATAAAAAATGAAAAAACGAAACAACAACCTTTTAAATATAAACCGCAGTGGTGGTAAAAAGTGACGATAGCGGGATTAGAATTCACACGATTATGTACGTATCACACACAAGCGCGAGCGCGCTGGCATGGATTCGACTGCCTACAAAATTATACCTACCACATGTACCCTGCCTGTACATCTGTACATTATTTGCAAGATCGTACCCATTGATCTCTATTACATAATGGGGAATAATGAGCATACCCGTGGGGAATGAGGTTGTCACGGCGCAACGCAGCGCGCCGATTAATTTATTTTTGGTGGCTTCCCTAAGGTAGCTTGTGTGTACACGTGACATGCGCTCATAATTGTGCTCGCGCACGTGCATTACCTTTTAATTTCTCGAAGCTTCTTTGCAAGTGCGACTTCAGTGTCAGGCATGCAGGTACTGCTTCCTGCGGAATTCTGCGCTTACGGCGCATAGAATCACACGCTTTTTATGGCGCCGTAAGCGCAGAATTCTGTGGTAAGCAGCGCCATGAAATTGGGCCCAGGTGAGCTAGGGCTAGGCCCAGCTAAGGCTATCAATTTGTTATTTGCCTTCAAGACCCCAAGAAAGAGAACAGTTAGTATTATAATCAAAATTTCTAACGTGATTGATGCATGGATTACTAATTCGGAAGATCATTATTGTGAGCTTTTTAAGATAAGATACGTCTAGCATTGTTATAATTTCATAATTTTTTCATTGAGTATTTTCCTCCAATTTACTCTGCCCCAGGTTTTCCTCCAATTTACTCAGTCCCACTACCGCCAGCGGGGTTCACAACGAGTGCGGCACTGACATTGCCCAAAATCCGGACATACATTTTTTAGCGTTAGATTTTTGCGATTTATTTTGTTTTCAATAGATGCTACTCTTTTTTGGAATTCAATGTTGGCATCTCTGACGTGAACTCGGGCTGATGTTTTGATTGGGACGCACGATGCAGTAACCATCCCACATAATTATTATGCAAACGAACTTGCCACTGACCATGGTGCACTCGTGAACGGCGCGATTGCACGGCTCTCAGGTAAGCACTGGCAATTTATTGTGACGTTTGTAGATGGGTATATCCCTGTTATTATCGGCTATAAAGCACTCATGCGTGAACAAATATAATCGTGATATTATCGAAAATCGCGATATATGTTTGACGATATATCGTGGATGAAAAAAAATCGATATCGCCCAAGCCTAATGTAACAGAGTGATCAGAAAACGTGATGCAGCCGTTGAAGGGTGCCCTCAACAATTACCTGAATAGTGTCTTACTCAAGAACACAAGCACCACGATATGGCCAGGATTGGAACCCACATTCTGATGACTCGGCCATCAGAACACAAGTCTTATCCACTAAACCGCTTGGCCATGGCAACATCATATTTCTCAACACACGGAATACAATTCTAAACATTCAAAGCAACAATTGCCATCTTTCAATACAGATGTGAAGAAGATGCCTCTTGGAAAACTCGGCAAAGCCCAGATTGCTAAAGGTTTCGATGCCCTTGAAGAGATAGAAGCGGCCATCAATAACAAGGCCCCCAGACAGAAGCTGCAAGAACTGTCCTCCAAATTCTACACCCTCATACCACACTCCTTCGGTCGGAAGCAACCCCCTACGATCAGCGAGGCCGAGACAGTACAGATGAAGAAAGACATGTTGCTGGTAAGGCCATTTAAACAAAACAAATTTGTGATTTTCGAACAAACAAAAATAAAGTTGAAAGGGAAGTTTTTGCGAAGCTTTTTATTATCTGCAGGACAGTCTTATTTTAAATTTTTTTTAAAATTATTCAGGTACTGGGTGACATTGTTATCGCTCAAGATATCAAGAGGGAACAGGATGAGACAATGGTGAGTCAGACAATGTGAGCCTAACCTTAACCCCCTTTAGGCTTGGGTGGTTCTGGCGGGTACCCGGTTCTACCCGATTCCAAATTGAGAATCAGAACCGCGGTTCCACTCTTTTAAAGAACCGGGTACCCACAAGAGTCGGTTCCGGAACCGAGTCCTTCATATACCCGGTTCTCAGAGCCCCGGCTCTAGTAAAATACCCGAGCTGGGAGCCGGCCCCAGCAAAATACCCGACTCTAATGAGGACCAACTCGGCTCCAATTGAAATACCTGGTTGTCTGAGCTCCAACTCTAGAGCCGAGAACCGGCTCCAGTCAAAGATGAGCGACCGACAAAATGTAACTCTAAACTGCAGCAAACTTGTGAAGGCGCCATACACAACTGATGCAAACCGCAATGTCTGTGTATTAGTAGTATGCATTGTGTGTCACTGAGTTGTTTATAAATTGGCCCCATAACATGGACACTTTGGTCATGGAGATGTTGTTAAAAATGTTGACAGCACGTGTCTTGAGAAGTGGAATGATCAAGGTGGCCCCGTAATATGGATAATCTTATGACAAAGTTAGTCATGTTGCTAGTGTTCTTAATGTACTTTCAATAGGCATGGACGGTAGTACGGTACCTTGTGTATAGGGGGTGGTACAATTGCTTAATTGCTTGCTAACGGTAGGATAATGGAAACAAATCTCTAAGTCTAACTTAGCTTAACGTTTCCATAAAGTTTCCTTAAAAAACATTTTTTAAATTAAACATCATCACTGCATTTGCGATTGAAAATTGAAACTCATTCATATCAGGGCGCAACGAAGTTTGAATAGACCGTATGTTTTATTATTTTCTTTAATCCTTATGTTTTTCTTTGAATCTCTTGGAATCGGAACCGATTTGTTTTTTTAGTTTTTTTTTTAACCGAACCAGCTCCAGAAATTGTGGAACCACCCAAGCCTAACCCCCTTCATATCCAAGTGAAGCTCCAACACAATTTTAAATTTGTTGCATTCTGTTGCGTTCAGAATGGTTAGGGTTAAAGACAAAATGAATTTTTGACATAGCATTATAAATTTATTGTGTAAGGTCACAATTGTACTAAAAAGTCTGTTTTACAATGTTTTTGTCAATTATTTTGAAATACATGTAGGTCTCATTTGAAAGTGAATTATTTCCTTTCAATTGTGTACTGATTAAAAACATTGCAGGTTGAATTACAGAAATCAAATTGTATATACATACTATGTACATCTTTAAAAATCTTGACAGCTTTTTAAAAACTGTCTGTATAAGTTTATGTCATGATTTACAGTCACAGTCTCAGGCTGATTTAGCACCGAATCCTCTAGACGTGAACTATGACCTTCTGAAATGCAAGCTTGAACATCTGGATTCCAAGTCAAAGGATTACAAGGTATGCTTGATCTAGGGAATGTTATGCATGGAAGGATATGCTTGTTAATTCTCTATTGTCTTCTATACTAAAGTTGTATTGAAAAAGTTTGGGAAGGCCATACTTAATACTCAGTACAATTTATATGAACAAGTCTATGGGGAAATTACCATGCGCATCCTTCATGCACAACAATCAGTAAAGCATGTATTATCTTACAGTAGCTATATTAGTCTTCTAATACACAAGTGCCATTTGAAACTGAAGCCGGATGTTGCCCCAAATCTCGTAAGGAGCAGTTAGGCAATCACTCAGAAAAGATACAGCTTTTTTTTACTGAAATTTCTTTTTAAATTGTGGTAACAAAAGTTATACAAATTGTGGATTGCCAGTGCATGCTTTCACTCGCACAATAACAGCTATAACATGTTTTTTATAATTTTTGGCAATTTACACGAATGGGGATGACGTACCATTTTTCATTACAAGAACACACAACCAGCCAAAGTTATTAAATGTTTCATACATTTATTGAATGTTTTTATTTTATTTATTTATTGCTAGGCTTGGGCGATATCGATTTTTTTTTTTTTTTTCATCCGCAATATATCGTCAAACATGTATCGCGATTTATGATAATATCGCGATTATTTTTTTCACGCATGAGTGCTTTAAAGCCAATAAAAACAGGGATGTACTCATCTACAAGCATCACAATAAATTGCCAGTGCTTATCTGAGAGACATGTGCACCATGGCCATTGGCAAATTCGTTTGCATAATAATTATGTGGGACAGTTACTGTGTCGTGCATCCCAATCAAATCATCAGCCCGAGTTCACGTGATTTGCATTCCACGTGACTGGGTCATAGTATATAGTATAAACACGTGACTAGGTTTAAACCATGTGATTGTGACAGGCCATTTGCACTAGGATTGTACTCCCACTATTTTAAATAAACATCAATCGTTATCAAGAGTACGTGTACGGGGTGCCATGGTCGAGCGGTTAAGTGCATCGGAGCTGTGTTCTGATGGCCGAGTCATCAGAATGTGGGTTCAAATCCTGGCCGCGACTGTGGTGCTTGTGTTCCTGAGCAAGACACTTAACTATAATTGCTTCTCTTCACCCAAGAGTATAAATAGGGACCTTTGGGGGCAGAGATGGTAATTGTGTTTGATTAAGCTCATTGTGCTACACATTTGGCAGCATGGAATGATATAACTGGCCCGATGACAGGGGTAATAATGTTCATGTGCCATGAGCGTCAAACTTGGCGGATACCGGTGCAATATACATAAGTGTCCATTATGATGACGATGATGTGTTTTGTTACTAGACAAGAGTCCCAGTATGGTATAACAGAATAGCATCCTAATCCCCCAACTTTGATCGATGACCCGCTGCCTATCCATGCTTTAATTTAATTCATGTGAGCACAGAGCACCTGCAATTGCTGCAAATGTTATTTTGTTGTCGATTTTTAAGGCAACGCCCATATTCTGCAAATATTTAAATATGCACGATATAATGCATGTAGTGTGCCAGCCAGACTCACAGACCACCTTGGCCAGACAGTGAGACGTAAACATTGTCCACACATTGTTGGATCATAGAGATTTCTTTGAGTGGCGGTGGATTTTAAACAATGCCCTGTCAGGTGGCTCCTTTGTGATCTGACAGTTGGCTTACCGCAGAAGTAGTTCGATTTTGTTTCCTACAGAGAGAGAGAGAGAGAGAGAGAGAGAGAATGAGAGAGAGAGAGAATGAGAGAGAGAGAGAATGAGAGAATGAGAGAGAGAGAGAATGAGAGAATGAGAGAATGAGAGAGAGAGAGAATGAGAGAGAGAGAGAATGAGAGAGAGAGAGAATGAGAGAATGAGAGAGAGAATGAGAGAATGAGAGAGAGAATGAGAGAATGAGAGAGAGAATGAGAGAATCAGATGGTGATTGAGGAATTTACAGTGGGGAATTTATTACAAAGGGTTGTTGTGCATGTGATAATTGAACATAGTGTGACTGATAATTGGGCTAGGCCATTGTTTATAAATTAACAGGATGTCTATAGCTTACATTAGTTTTTAATATCAATGCAAACATTCTCATTTCAGAAATCTGAAAACCTCATTGTGCCATCTATATTTGTTATTGATTTTCAGTTGATTAACAAGTACATACAAAATACTAAGGGCAGCTGGCGTAAAGAGAAGTTAATCAATGTGTGGACTGTATCTCGAGATGGAGAGGTAATTATTTGTTTGCATACATGCAGCATGTTATGTACAAGTGATGTACATGTATACATATTATAGTCGTATACATGTAGCCAAGACAATTGTGAAAATGAGAATTTTTATGCATTTGCATCACTCTGATCTGTACATTAACCACATACATGTACATCATGTGGGTAATAGACGACTTGACACTGTAAAGCAAATTTTACACAGATACCATAACTTGAAGATTAAAAGTGTTACTAGGTTTGGGGCAGGGATGAGCCAAATCCAGGTCGGTGTATTGTTTTTATATTATTTAGGTTATTTAAAGTCCAAAATGTTTTGCTTTTTGTCAACAGAGTAAGCGATTTGCCGAGTACAACAATATTGACAATCGTCGTCTGCTATGGCATGGCACCAATGTGGCTGTGGTGGCAGCCATTTTGAAGACTGGCCTTCGTATTATGCCTCATTCAGGAGGCCGTGTTGGCCGTGGAATCTACTTTGCTTCTGAGCACGGAAAATCCTCAGGATATGGTAAGGATTCCTTCAGCTAGGGACCTTGACATGTTTGATTGATTTTATATTGGTTGATCTCTTTCTCACTCAAATATTACAGTACTAAACAGTGCACATGCCATAATGAACACCACTATTTGTTTATACTACAGGCCTTGAATTTCACACAAGTACACTGTCTCCATTGCCCTGGTCTTGACCTTGGTGCACATATAGGACATTTACATTTTCTAATAGAAGTACTCTTCATCGATCAAGCAACCATTTACTTGCCACTTCCAAGAACAAAATTCCAGCATTGTACTCATTGACTGCAATATAAAATATTGTTCATATACATAGCAGCAATGCATTGTAATTATTTCACTCAAATAATCAGTATTAATAAGATTTTTACTATTGTTTGGGATTGTGAAAAAAAATAGAAAAAAATCACTTGCAGGGAATATTGAATGTAGTTTTTAGGCTATGTACGAAAGTGTAAAAGAGCGATCGTCCTTGTTGGACTTGCTTGATTGTTCCTGACAGAAATTTTTTCATGTGGAAAGTTTTAAAAAATCTTTCCAAAACAAAATCAGGTCAGAAACCTGATTTTTGTTTTGGAAAGGCAATCATAATTTGATTTTCTTAAATTGAATTAATGTCTATTTAATTTAATTTCTGATTTCAGTGTCTTGCACACACAGCGGTACTGGTATCATGTTCTTGAATGAGGTAGTGTTGGGTAAGGAATGTCATATCACCATTGGTGACGGCAGTATCAGACAGCCACCTCCTGGCTATGATAGCATCATTGCCAAAGGACGCACAGAACCAGGTAATTAACCCTCCGTCTAGAAGTATTTTGGCAGGACTTACAAATCATGTGAACTTTGTATGGTTTGTTGCAGTAAATGCTACATTTGTAAGTGAGATAATCTCCACTTTGTTTACAAATCTGGCTAGTGCCCATGGCTGTGCTATTTCCCAGACAATTAGCTGTAGCAAACTGGCCCACAGCTACCATTTTAAATACAACATGCAAATTCAGTGTTGACCAATGGAGTGTTGGGTTAACAGAGTATTTTGTGTACATACATGTACTTGAGTCCAATGCACTAAGACCACTCGGTGATGTACTCGGCAGTGGTGTAGGTCTCAAGACTGGTCTCGGTCTTGAGACCACTTTTTGTTGGTCTCAATCTTGGTCTCAACTCCCTGTGGTCTCGGTCTCAGACCAATGGGGTCTCGAAATTTGCAGATCTTTAAAATCGAGACCTGTGAAAAACTGTTACTGTGCGATTGTTAATTGTGCGCTCGACTACAAGTACATGGTATCAGAATTGTATTACCTACAAGAAGTGTGCCAGCCTGCTGTAATCCATACCACGGCATTGTATTCCAAATGCACACACACACAATAAGCATGGTTACAGGTTTTGCTACACTGCCTGACTTGCTGTATGGCATCATGACATAAGGTGCTTGACCGCCAACCTAGTTTCCTAGAACTAGATGCAATCTTAAACTAGATGCCGGTGAATCATCTGCTGTGGGGCGAACAATGAGCAAACGCGATAAATGCTAAGGTGTGTGCACGAGATACAGTTTTCTCACATGACAGGTAAGTCTCCCAGACACATTACTTCTTTTTGAGACCTTGCGCATCAGTCCATGAAACAATACATCATGAATGGCACAAATTCATTGTTCTTGGAGTACTATACCGTGGACTAGGATAATACACGAGTAGCACACTTTATATAGGTAATAGACTTCTGATGGTATGCTGAGCATATCCATAATTTAAGCACAACCGTACAATTCGTGTATAGTATGTGCTTATTTAGTATGAATTAAGACAAGGATTGCATTACTCTTTACACATACCACTCCTTTTTTAAATGGATAATTACACAGAATGCACATTGTATTTGCTGATCATTTTGTTTGCATGCAAATATAAATTCACAATAATCACTGTGAAATATTTCTACGAGTGATTATTTAAAGATATCCAGTAGACCTGCTGTTATAAGATTTGGCTTCACAGACCATAATTTTCACACAAAAGCTGGCAATCATCAATGCACATATTTTTGAAGTGCAATGAGGAAATTTTTCGTAATAAATTGTGTGCGAACCACACATGTTCTAGTCAACAAACATTACTTTTCATTAATTTATTTTCATGGGAACTTTTCTGAGTTAAATAAATTAATATACATGTATTCATGTAGATTTCCTAATGTGTTCATATTTCATATTGTGCATCACATTATTAATACCTGAAACCAAACCGAAGCATTGGTTATCACTTAAAATAGGTTCATATTTTTGTATCTGACTTGGTCATTGAAATTAGTATAATTGTCATTGAAGTTAGTATAATCAAAAGAATACACAAAGGTTTGAAGTTGTTTATAATTATGTTACAAAGTGGTTAGGTTGGTTAATATGTTAGTTAATAAGTTTGTTTAACATGTAAATAATGATTCATCATGCTTTACTTTGTTATGTAATATCCACACGATGTCTCTTTTTTGGTCTAAAATTTAGAGGTCTCGCTCTGGACCACCAGATCTTGGTCTCAGACTCAGACCACCAGGTCTCAGTCTCGGACTTGGACTACTACATGTAGGTCTTGGTCTCGGACTCGGACTCAGACCTCCAGGTCTCGGTCTTGGACTCGGACCACCAGGTCTCAGACCACCAGGTCTCAGTCTTGGACTTGGAACACCAGGTCATGGTCTCTGACTTAGACCACCAGGTCTCATTCTCAGTCTCAGACCACCAGGTCTCAGTCTCAGACCACCAGGTCTCTGACTCGGACCACAAGGTCTTGGTCTCAGTCTCGGACTTGGACTACCAGGTCTCGGTCTCGGACTTGGACTACCAGGTCTTGGTCTCGGTTTCGGACTCAGACCACCAGGTCTCAGTCTCGGACTTGGAACACCAGGTCTCAGTCTCGGACTTGGAACACCAGGTCATGGTCTCTGACTTTGAGACCACCAGGTCTTGGTCTCGGACTCAGACCACCAGGTCTCATTCTCAGTCTCGGACCTACAGGTCTTGGTCTCGGACTTCGAACACCAGGTCTCGGACTCGGACCATGAGGTCTCGGTCTCAGACTTGGACTACTCGGTCTCGGACTCAGACCACCAGGTCTCAGTCTCGGACTTGGAACACCAGGTCATGGTCTCTGACTTAGACCACCAGGTCTCATTCTCAGTCTCAGACCACCAGGTCTCGGTCTTGGACTTGGAACACCAGGTCTTGGTCTCGGACTCGGACCACCAGGTCTCATTCTCAGTCTCGGACCTACAGGTCTTGGTCTCGGACTCGGACCACCAAGTCTCAGTATTGGACTTCATGGTGTCAAATACATCATCGGTACTCTGCTTTTTACTTATTGCTGTTGGAGACCTGGCCACACTTGTGCCAAGTGTACACATGTTTTAGTTAAAAACAATAGAATTAAATTTGGTATCATCATCTGCATTTGATTTATTCATTTTCTGCTGTGGCATTGCAGTATTTTAGAGAGCTCATTTTCTTTTCCAAATGTTGCTAAATCAATGAAACCACATTGATATTTGCAACAATTTTTTTTAACATGTTTCATTTCTAGTCTTGTTTTTTTTAGTGAAATAATTTCCGAAATGAGTTTCTGTCATCTGAAGACAGAAATTCCATGTTGAAATTTTACTATTTTTTCATGAACAACACAATGAATTAACAGGTTGGTTCTTGTACATCTTGATTCTTATGAAGTATAGATACATAAATGTAACTGACTGATAGGATAAGATGTTGTGATGTAGGGTGCATAAATGGTTGGCAAAAACAGATCTTATCAAAATCAGAGCAGTGGCAGCTACATTTAACCATTTGTATTTGGCTTTGACTAAATTAAGACATTTTGAAGACAAAATTGATACAGTCATTTATCACCCAAGTCCACGCCTAACACCAGTCATTATACTGCGGTAAAGACCATGTGATGAACTGTCATTCCATATTTTTTGTTTACCAGCAATGAATTGATCACACTACGTCATAAATTCATTTATTCTCTTGATCTGTGTAACAGTCTATTATTATGTGAATAACTTATTTGAAAGAATTAACATCCTATTTCAAAGAGTGCCATGGCCGAGCGGTTTAGTCTATCGGATTTGTGTTCTGATGGCTGAGTCGTCAGAATGTGGGTTCGAATCCCGACCGCGACCGTGGTGTTTGTGTCATCGAGCAAGACACTTTACCATAATTGCTTCTCTCCACCCAGGAGTAAATGGATACCTGTGAGGGCAGAGTTAGTTGTTGTGTTTGATTAGCCCATATGCGCCGAAATGGCAGCAATTGAAATGTATACTCCCAGGGAGCTGAGATGGTTTCAGGAATGATTTATATGCCTGATGAGCAGGGGTAATAATGTACAGCGCTGTGATACCTCGTGTAAGAGCGCTTTAAAAATGCCTCCATTATTATTATTATTTATTATTAAATTAATAAACAAACAATGATGGTAAAACAAAAAATTGAAGGATTATGCATAGCCCTTTAAACCCACAGAGGTAAGTACAAGTCTTGGCTTAATATGACTGTGTCCATACACAATATTTGCAATCTGTAATATAATGGGTATGTTTGTATTGAAATAAATGCAAGATTGAAGTACACATGTACATGTATTAGTGTACCTTTTACCCATCTTCGTTGTTGTTTTCCTATCCAATGACAAGATTCCAAAGCTGACACTCACCTGATGTTGGATGATAAGAAAGTTGTGGTTCCACAAGGCAAGCCGGTCAACCAACCTGAGTTTAATGACAGTTCTTTCTACCAGAGTGAGTATCTTATATACAAGGAGAGCCAGAATCGAATCCGCTACTTATTGGAGTTTAACTTTAAGTGTCAGTGAGGATGGGAGAGAAAGGACGAGGGTTGTTTCTCCAACACAGACATAGCAATGCCTTCAGGCATTTCATCATCAAACTTAGTCATGAGATAATGAATGCAAGTAGGTTTTTATTTTTTCAAAGCTCCAGTGCTGAGCGAGTAGTGCGATTACTTGAGTACTCGCCAGTAATAATTGTGAATTGTATGACCACTTTTAACTACTTGATTAATCATCCCCTCACAATTACTGCAAAAGTATTCGCGACTAGTTACACTGATTCATGATTAGCAAGTTGTCAGCTGATCATACGTGTGTAGTAACACACACACCCATATCATTCACACACTGTTTACATGACATTGTTCATTGTACATGTTCAAGCACCAAATGCCAGTGAACTCATCCCTTGGCAAACTCGCCCCTTACAAATTCCCCCTCACAAATCCCCCCCCCCCACCCCGACAAAGTCGCCCCCTGCCGTAATTTAAAAAAAAAAGTAATGTTGCAAGTATTGTAACAAAATACAATAATAAACAAAGTACAAATTTGTAAATATACATAAAACGAATATATAAACAGAAGTATATAAATACATTGTATACTTGAAAAAAAAATGCATTTCTTTACATTTTAATTGTACTGTGTTACGAGTTTTCTATTTATTCACAGAGCTTTATATATATATATACAACTGTGTGAATAAATATGGAAAACTTGTAACTGTAACTGTTTAATTATTTCATGTAATATTTATTTTCGTTAAATAAAATGCCCAATGAAATTATTTGTATGTTTTATTTAGTCTATTATATTAAACTGGTTTCAATAGCATGTAAATGCGTCAATAAAATTATTGCAAAATTTTACCTGTGTGAAGTTGGTGAAACTCAGTTGTAGAATCTCGTCACCAAATACAAGTCATCTCAAGTGTTTTAATGAAATAAACCAAAGATTTAACTTAAAAAGAATCTTTTAGTTTTGATGGATGTTTGCCAATTGAACGTAAGAACAAAACAAACACCAGTGTCGGCACAGGTGTATCTGCTGGTGCATTAGCATACCTATACTGTAGGTGTGATGAGCACACACAAAACCTACTGCGTGGATGCAAAAAGCACATACACTGCTGCTGTTTTGTCGCTACACGCATGTACGCTCAATGGACTACGGAATGATGAACAACCATCAAAACTCTGGATTTCTTTTAATAAAATGACTTTGAAATTCAAACCTTAGTGCTCATCATTATAGTTGGTCATTGAATTCAAGTGCTGCGTTTCAGCTGCTTTACACAGGTATGATTTCATAAATTTAGAAAATGAAATTGTGCGGTGACCGAACATCGTTTTTACTGGACTCTGTTCCAAGGTGTACAGAGCATAGCTTTATAGCAAAATGATATACATGTACATATGGGCAATTCCATGAAAACATGGACATGGCCTTAAAAATTGAAATGACATAACTCATTTCAAACATTATCTTAAATTGTTGTCCATACCCCCAGGTGTATGAAACAGACATTCTTTTGTCAAATTCATCTCCCGTCTTACTATCAGTACTTATGATAATGATGCTCTCACCACAAATATTGTGCTTAAATAGTGCCAATTTAACAACTAATCCTTGGCTTCATTTTCAAATTAGTATTTAATGGAATTACTGATTTTTCATCTGTCTGTTATATAACCTTTCATATCAAGGTAACTTTATTTATTACTCTGGCTCATAAAAGTTAGTGGAAAATCTGGAAGTTGGTGTTGCAGACCATGTTACGAAAGTTACCCAAAGATGAGTTTTTTTCTCAATGTATTTTTATTTGTTGGATTTGATATCTGGCAATTAGTTTTCTCCTATGTGTGGCAAATAAAGTAGAAACTATGAAAACTAACAAGATACACCTGCTTAGGAAAAAAGCATACCAAAAACTGTAACGAAAGTTACCGTGTAACAAAAGTTACCCACATGTAACAAAAGTTACCCACATGTAACGAAAGTTACTGTGCCCATTGTTAGCCTATATGTCTATTGCATTGTGATAACTTCATGAATATCAGCATAAAACAACAGGGCAGTGTTATGTACACAAAAGCAGAGGAATTTACCCACAATGCAACCGTTTCCTGTAAGTGCACGTTTTCTTCATTAGCACGTTTTACACGTCACTGTTTTATCTTTGGACTTCTACAGCTAGTATATTTTCATCAATTTCTCCGCTGCGGTGAGTTGGAAATTTCATATACTTTATATTACATTTTATTATTGTTTTGGAATTATTTTGAAAGGATTTAAAAGAACAGTTTGATTGATATATTCTAGAAACATTTGTATATAAATTGGGTATTTGTCATATTTCATGGTCAAGGGTGAGTCAGTAGAACGTACTCAGCACATCTTAATAAATTTGCTCACCTCAGAAAATAGTTTTAAATAATTTTCAAATGGGAAAAGCAAAATGAAACCAATTTTTTAAGTCAGTTTTCTAAATACTTTTATTTCAACAGAGTCAGATTGCTTTTAACTAACATGCTCATCAGGCAGAAAAGCAAAAACAATACAAACAGAGGCTTAAAGCTGCCGGACAATATGAACAATACAAAAAGCAGCAAAATGCTCAACCAGAAAATATCGTGCCAAAAAAGAAAAGAAAAGGAAAGCGCTCTTCCAAGTTCCTTAAGAAAATGCATAGAAACAGAAAGGAAAGAATCAACCAGGCAGCGTGTTGCTAAATGTCGACAACTGAAAAAAGACAGAGCAGATGCCATGAAGGAGAAAAACACTGCTTTCAACAGTGCCTTTGCCAAAGCCACTGCATGAGCTCGCCGAATGATGAATGCTGCACTCCCACATACCCCTCGTCGTAGAAAAGTTGTTTGTAAGAAGCTTTATGAAGCAGAGTGTGGAGAGGATTTCCCAACAATCTCTACAAAGACAAATAAACATGGTCTTAATGAACAAACTGTCAAGGTTGTCCAAGAGTTCTATGAGAGGGATGACATTAGTCGGCAAGCCCCTGGTCTGAAGGATGTCGTGACTGTCCCAGGAAAGGATGGTAAACTCAAAGTTCAAATGCGACACCTGACATCATCCATGATGGAAACATTTGCCCTCTTTGGGGAGGAGTATCCTGACGTCAACATTGGCAATTCAAAGTTTGCTGAGCTGCGTCCAAAACACATCATGCTGAGCAGTAAGCTTCCTCATAATGTGTGCTTATGTAAATACCATGAAAACTTCATCTGCGCAGTTACTGCACTGCACAAAGTGTGCCCTGACTTCCTCGTCTATTCTCACCATCTCCCAGAAACATTTCTTTGTGAGCAGTCAACACGAGAGTGCTGGGTGAATCAGTGCCCATCATGCCAAAATGCTGCAGGCTTCCACAAGACCTACAGCTTTGACGAATCAGCTGATGCTTCCTGGTTCATCTGGAAAGCTGATGCTTCCTGGTTCATCTGGAAAGCTGATGAAGAGGGCGGCAGAATGCTCAAAACAGTTGAGGAGGGCACTACAGATGAACTGGTGGAGTACGTTTGTGAGATGCCTCAATTTTTGGAGCACTGGTTTATTAAGCGTCAGCATGCCATGATGTACAGCAAGTGTCGTGAGGAAGCAACTTCTGATTTCCGCGACAAGGAACAAGCTCTGCTCCAGGTGGATTTCTCAGAAAACTATACATGTGTTGCACAAGATGAGATCCAAAGTGCCCATTGGAACCAGAAGCAGGTCAGTCTCTTCACTGCATTGAGGCACTCTGGATCTCTTCACTCAAGTGTAATTGCATCAGACAGCCTGATCCACTCTAAGGATACAATTGTAGCATACATGGATAAGATTCTTGAGGCCCTACCAGAAGATGTCAAGCTAGTGTCTGTTTGGTCAGACGGCCCAGCCTCCCAGTTTAAGAACTGATATGTTGCAGCAGCCATTTCTGTTCTTGAGAAGAAGCATGCAGTGAAGGTAGAGTGGAACTTTTTCTGCACCTTCCATGGCAAAGGGCCAGTGGACGGCATCAGAGGATCTGTCAAGCGCTACGTCTGGCAGAATGTTAGATCACGGAAGACCATTGTGACAGACGCTGCACCCTTTGTGGCAGTCACTTCTGGTATGCAAAATGTGACTGTCACACAACGGCGGATCTAGGCCCAAAGTTTAGGGGGGGCCAAATGCTCAGTGGAGGGGCGTATTTGCGAGCGCAAAACGTTTCTGGTGGGGTTTGTTTGTTTTGTGGGTCTAGACGACAATACTTGATTTAGTATGAAATTTCAGTGATAAGCTTTGGTTGAACCCGCAACCTTGTGATTGTAGGCTAGGTCCTGCGGTCTAACCACTTGACTAATGCAGGGTTTCCGAGTAGCTTAGCTTCTGGTTGCTCTGAGCGGACAAATATTATTCATAAATAGATTAGCTTTTTCCACTGTATATGAGCCCTATAATGGTCGTTGAAATACCTGTATGGCAAAATGTGGCGATTGGAGGAAACAACAACAATCAGTTAAAGCAAGAAACTAAAGTTCAATCGATGGACACCGCTTGTGGCGAAGTACTCAATAACCCGAGTGGTGGTTGGGAGACGGTCACGATGAGCTTGAAGGAGGATGAGAGACTCCAGGCGATCCTCTCTCATGGTTGAACGCAAAGCAGTCAGGGTACGCTCCACCTTGGAGAAAATGCGCTCTGACTCTGCATTTGATATCGGGAGTACCGCTAACACTGCAAGTAGTCGATGAAGAATGGGAAATGCAATGGTGTGACACTCGTTGAGGGCAGCAATAGCAGTAGAGGGTATATCTTCATCTACATTAGATAAAAGAAAAAACATAGGCCTAACCACTTTCAGTAAATTCTCACAAACTATATGGACACAAAACACACAATAAAATTATAGGTTACAGCTATTAAATTGTATGTGTCAATTTCGTTATTATTTTGAACATTAATTATAAATACATGTATACCTTTACATGTGCGCCACTTGTGTTGCCAAAGCAGGAACTCTGCTTGGAGCTGCTCCTTACTCTCATCCTCGACGAAGAGTGACTGAAATTTCTCCCAGGCTGGGTCTATGTCATCGAGTGATGCCATCGGTGCTTGGCGAGGCAAAAGGCAGCTCAACCTCATCGCCTTTCGCTGTTGGTGGCCAAACCGTTCCTGGATGTCAGTTGTGACAGCATCCAGGGCTGTGTTAAACACATTGACCCTGAAATACTCCTCGGGTGATGTAGAGCCTGCCGTACTTCGATATTTGGACGTTGCCGGCAATCTTGGTAAACGTACTTCAACATTAACTTTTCTCGCCATTGATTGAACTTCTCTGAAAAGTTGATGAAATTCGCCTTCGCTGTCTTCACGCCATTGGCGGAGGATGGCCAAGGTGCTATCCACTAACTGCAGAGTCGTCGAAAGATCTGCACCCCTTTCTTGGAGCATGACAGAAAGGGACCGGAGCTGCATGGATAGACGCCGAAGACAAATCACTCCGACAAGGAACTGCGCCTTGAGGATGCTGTTTAGATGTGTAGTAGCTTTGCTGCTAGTACGGGTGTCTGTCCAAGTTTCCATGGCTTCCAGTGCTTGAACGATGCAAGGAAGCTGTTCCCAGAACTTCAGGACGGCGACGTGTCTCTCGACAAAACGCGTGGTACACAGGGTCACCAATTTCCCCTTTACACCCTCGGCTGTGAGAATATGCTTAAGGAGATCTTCCCGTTTTGCTCCATTTTTGACGAATGTTATTGTGGAAGCCATTATATCTTGTGCGTTGCGAATAACGGGGACAGTTACAATTTTGGATGTTGCAAGGTTGAGCCCATGCATGGCACAGTGGAAATAGTCAGCTAGCGGAGCGATTTGCTTGATTTTGGCGGCAACTCCAACTCGCTCACTGGACATAGCACTCGCACCATCGTAGCACTGAGCAACCAGAGAGTGTGGATGCAATCCTAAGTCTTTCATCTTGCGTTGGAGAACAGCTGCGATGTTGCTTCCAGACATCTTAACTTCATCTTTGGCATCTTTTATGTCAAGTGCCGTGCGAATCTCTGGCATGGCGTCAAGAAGGCAAATTGGATCTTCTTTTACAACAAACCCATCTCCATTCGGATGTTTTCCAAGGTAGCGGACAACAATGACCATCTGTTCTTTGTTGGCAATATCTGTAGTCTCGTCTGACATTATTGCCCATACGTGTGATTTCTTGACGTCTCTGATGATATCTTGTTGTACCAGATTTGACATATCCATGAGCAATTCATTCTGTATTGTTTTGCTGGTATATTTAGCATTGCTTGCAGCATTTGTAAGGTGTGCTTTAAGCTGTTCGTCGCCACTCTGCATTCGAAATCTGATAAGCATCCTGAAGTTGCCATCATTTTGATTAGGGTAATCTTCAGCTATGTTGCCATCATCTCGATGTCCTCGGAGTGGTATGTTTTGTATTGCTGCAAATTTTACGGTCTCAATGATGGAACCAAGAGCAGATCGATTTGCCGCAATTGTGCGTCTTCGCGCATCATTCACCATCACGGCGACATCAGCCTCAGGTTTTGCTAACCGCTGAAGAAACTCGCATGCCCGGAGAGAATTTGCCCTGTGGAATCCTGACAAGTCATGTTTCTCCAATGCCCCCTCTCGCCCAGTGAGATCAGAAAAGTCGGTTAGAGGCGTTTTGACGAGTTTCCCCATTTTCTGGTTACCACCCATGCATGCCGCTCTCCCTCCTCCCGTTTTTGTAACACTGAAGATTACGCAAACCGAGCACCAAGCTCCGGCGAAATGACAGTGTCTGCTGATGGCAAGCCACTGGAACCTCTTGAGATGATTCTCATTGAGAATTCTTGGTCTTAGCTTGCCCTGGTTCATTCGGTACGAGACGGGGAAGTCTTCTTTTCTGCAAGGCGCCCACCTTTCAGTTAGGGCTGATTTGACGCTAGCGTCGGATGGATTCTGACCCTCCGCGATAGACTGTGCTATTAGACCAAAGTCGTTACTGGGAACATGAGAATGGGAAGCTGGCAGACCATGAATTAAAGATGTTGGAGTATCACAAGTAGGTGGCGTATAAACAGATGGTTTGTCACTGTTTTCCGATGAGGAAGGATGTAAAACATCATCACCATGGTCGTCGAGTTCATGGGCAGTGATGGAGGATGTGCTTGAGGCTACTGGACTATCTTGACGATCTTGAATCATCGGGCTAACACCTACAAGAGGATTGTCTTCTGACAGTTCTTTTGTTTTCTTGAAGAAATCTCGGAGCGATACGCATTTCTTAGCGCTTTCTGCCATCAATGTAGCCTTTTTACGCTTACGATGTGCCGCCCCACTAAGACGTGAGTGGCCAGACTCCTTGCTATCATCAGGTTTCCCCGACATGTTTGAAGTAAGCAATGAAGGGAACCGAGAGGTTTTGCTGTTGGCGAAGCAGTGAAAGTGTACATAAAAGCTCTAAATAATGACAGAAAACAAGAGTAACATTGAGTGGCGCATGTATGTACCCAGGATTTTGTGTTGGGAGGGCTCATTTTTTCTGTAAAAGTTTCCATTGACACTTTCCTTTCCTAGCTACGTGCACAGGAGCTTAGCCGGCTCCACTGGGGTGTGGCGTTGTATGATTATGACAAACTTACGCTGCTAATCGTGTGCAAGTTGTAAAGTTATTAATGCAAATTAATGTTTAAATAAAGCCGCCTGAAATAATCCATTGATGACACAGAACTCTGGAATTAACGGCAGTTATTATTGATCAAAATTGATCCTTTCTACAAAAGGGTAGATTTTCAGAAAAACAATCATTGACATGTTTTAAGATATGGCCACTCATCTGGGTTAGGCTGGTGCCCGCATGGAGTCCCAGAGTGTTATGGTATGTACATACATTATTGTGTAATCTACACAGTGCTGCAAAACAGCCCACTGTATTTTACGTTGATACTTACTGCTCATATGGCGATGGAAGACCGAATCTTTCAAGTCACTGCTCCTGCCGTACTCACAAGATTGAAATGCGTTTTATGCACGCGATGTTCGCGCCAAGTCTAACGTAGGCCTACATTACGGACGTTGCATGGCTCACCTATCCAGGAAACCCCACACAACCAGTCGGCGTGTGCATAAGCCATGCATACAATCACCGTGTCGCCTAATGCAGCTTGGCTTAACTGCACAAACTACCATTGCAAATTTTGTGGCAATGTTGGATCGTGAGTAGGATTATGAACACATTCATGTAGCCAATCAGTGTGTTGTAATTTGCATACTTTAACAAAAGCTGAACGTATAAGCAAGACTTAGCTGCACAAGGAGGGGGCGTAAAGTTGTGGGGTTTTGTTTTGTCTCTCTTTTTTTTTTTTTTTTTTTTTTTTGGGGGCGTACAGCTTCGGTTTTTTTGGGGGGCCATGGCCCCCGTTGGCCCCCCCCCCTGGATCCGCCATTGCTGTCACAGAGTTGTCCCCAACTGATATCCAAGAGCGGAACAAAACATTGCATAAACTATCATCATTGAAGCTGTGCTAATAAGGGGAATTGTCAAACACCACTTCATGAAAATAGTCAATGGGAAAGTGGAATGCTTCACTCTGACAAAGGATGGCACCATCATCGATGAAGTACACAACAACAACTCGGATGAACATGATGAAACCTCACAAATCAACTTTGGAGACTGGTACTCAGTAGAGTATGATGGTACATGTACCTTGTTTCCTGGGGAAGTGGTGGCTGTTGGTCCTGAACATGAGTACCAGGTCTCAGTGATGGAACCAGCTGGGATCAACTGGAAATGGCCCAGTCCACAAGATAAAATATACTACATGAGACAGAAAATGATAAAGAAATTGCACAAACCAGTTGCAGCTAATAACCGTGGCCATTTCAAATTTCCAGGGAATTTGTGATCTGTAAAGTCTAATTACATGAGCTTCAATTACCGATACATAACACATATGCACAGGTACATGTATATTATGTACTAAAATGCATTTGAATAACAAAGTCTACTCTACTTAAAATTAATTTTCCAATTTAGTTCATATAAACTGTAATGTATGCCTACCAGTTTGTATTTAAGGCATCAAATGAACAAAACAAAATATGCCAATTGTCAAGCATGCATTACAAATATATTTGATAGTAAAAGTTAATCTTTGTTTCATTGAATCTGTGAAAAAAAGCATTTGATTCAATTTTGACAATGAGTGGACAAATGGTAACGAAAGTTACCATAACGAAAGTTACTACCATTTTAGGGTATGTGGCCAAAATCGTAAATGAGATTTCCTTTATTACCATACTAATAAATAGTTTAGTTTCCAGCAAATAAATGGTATACATTACTTTTATCATGTCCAGTATGAGGAGGCTTATGAATCACGACCTCCAAAAAATCATGTAACGAAAGTTACCAAAGTTTAAACTGTTGCCACCCAAAAAAAAAAAAGCTTTCCAGTTTGTATTCATATGTTCAAACAGACTATGTTCAAATAAAAAAGTCTGACTGTTGAAATCAATGCATTAAGTTGTGAGACTCTTTTGTACATGTCAAAGTGCCTAAAAATGTAACGAAAGTTACCGTGGAATTGCCCATATACTTGTAAAATTTTAAAAAGTAGTAATTGTCTTTTTCAGTTTGTATGAAAGACATACATACACACATGTATGTTTGTTTGTTTTGTACTGGCAATTTCTTTTTGAATTTGAAATTTTTTATTTTCCCTTAAGAAAGGAACATAACTGCAAAGAATACATTTGAAGATATATTTTTTAATAAATTTGTTTTATATTGCCCAATTTTTTTACGCTGAAATTTACTAGTAATAAAAGTAGTGAAGTTCTACTTACTTTTACAGAGTTAAAGGAATAAATGGAAGGTACTACATTGTTAATTACATGTACCTTACAAAAACATTTTGACTAAAGTGGCCTCATTGCTAAAATATTTGTACATTTAAAAAGAATTTGCCCCAGGTGTTTTCTGTAAAATCTGTGGATGTTTTTTTCACTTTTCTTATGACTAAAGGCCCGTTTATGCATATGCGAATTTGTTGCAGCATCTTTGTTTTGTGTCGCACAGTCATAGAGTGTCTATACATGTGCAATTTTTTTGACATTAATCACAAGAAACACACGGTACACACCATACCAGAATTGAGGTATTTACTACCTGTTTATATCCACATTTGTATGTGAAATGCCTATGTGTCTTTGTCACGCAACAAAATCACTTCCAATGAAATTTTAAAAAAAAATGGCACAGGACTTGACAAGTATGTATAAACATGCTCATATTGACATATTTACAAAGTCGCATTGTGTAAAGAGGCCTTTAGACTTTGCATTGAGCTGAAACTTTCACAGGTTGCTAAAATGTTTGTAAATGCATCTATACTTTAAAAAAAAATACATGTATGTATTAAAACCAACTTGTGAAAGTTTCAGCTTATTTCATTGTGTCCTTGTTGGGAATTGATTTTACTAAAATGAGAGCACTTGATACAGAAATACATCAAGGAATGTTTGATACTACCATAAATGTTTACATCAGGTAAGTTTCATGTTAAATTGTGATTATTTATATTTTTTGGACTGTACCAATAGTGTATAGTGGCTTTATATTTATATTTAATTCAAAGACAATGTTGTACTGTCCCTTTAGCAAGTATTAATATTAGTTGCAAATTTTCAATTATTTATTTCAACAATTATATTGTGAATACAGAATAATGAACAACAAAATAATTTTAAAAGATATGTACAATTGAAACATTTCAACTCATTGACTTTCAAACATTCTACTTTGCCATTTTAAATGTCCTTGGCTGGTAATACTAGAGATCTTGTAAGCAGACTCATATATTATGGAAATAAATTGGTGAAAATTTGTTTACAAATTATTCTGTAAAAACATTAATTAGATGTAACTTTAATTTATCAATGCAGTTGTGTAATTTTTATTTTTACAATACCTTTAAGGGAGAATTCTCAGCCAAATAGTTATTGTAAGTTGCTTTTTGTAATATAGTGTTATAGTGCATATATAAATAATGCATATATAGTGGTTTGAAATAATTGTTTTGATGAGGCCAAAAATGTTCTTTTCAAATAATCCACATTTAATCAATATATTGTTTTTATTTCAACAATTGGTCCAATGATTAAAGGAATTTAAATGTGTATTTTATACACATATTTACATATTTAATAAATGGAATCAGTGATGATGATTATTTTATGTATGAGGTGTATAAAGTACAATTGTTATTTTGACCTTTTGATTTCATGAATCGAATTAGTTCATTGAAGGTTTATTGCTTGTGTTTTCGTAATTTTATCAGAGTATCTTAAGGTTTCTTATCAACAATTTATATTTTCATTGAAGGAAGGAAAATATAGGTTTAATTGAATTAAAACTATTCTGAAAAGCATTTTTAAAACAGTAAATGAATTGATGATGGAAGCCAGTCATAAATTAATTTTTCTGGACATAATTACTGTAAAACTTATGGACTTCTGAAATGTGTTTTTCTTTAATTAAAAAAAAAAATAAAAACTAATAATAATAATAATAATAATAATAATAATAATAATAATAATAATAATAATAATAATAATAATAATAATAATAATAATAATAATAATAATAATAATAATAATAATAATAATAATAATAATAATAATAATAATAATAATAATAATAATAATAATAATAATAATAATAATAATAATAATAATAATAATAATAATAATAATAATAATAATAATAATGTGGACTTATATGGCGCACGTATCCACCAAACTGGTGCTCAAGGCGCATTACATTATTACCCCTGTTCATCAGGCACATCAATCATTCCTGAAACCATATCAGCTCCCTGGGAGTATACAGCTCAATTGCTGCCATTTTAGTGCATATGGGCTAATCAAACAACAACCAACTCTGCCCTCACAGGTACCCATTTACCCCTGGGTGGAGAGAAGCAATTATGGTAAAGTGTCTTGCTCAAGGACACAATCACCCCGGTCGCGGTTAGGATTCGAACCCACATTCTGACTACTCAGCCATCAGAACACAAATCCGATGCACTAAACATACAAACAAAAAGTATCTTCAAGTTTCGGAAGAATTTACCAGTAAAGTAACAAAAACATTTTAGATAACGGTGTTCAACATCATGGCCATCTAATCTGCCATGCCATGTAAAGATTACAGTGCCCTCAACACTTTTTAGCCATGCCATGCCATGCCATGCCATGCAGAGTATAGTATAGTCCGGACACAAGGCATCTCTACTTTTTTGACATAAAACACTTATGTAGTCAGGCGGCTCTTTATTTTCAATGTGTTTGTAAAAGGTGAAAAAGAAGACATTTAGCCATTCGAGGTAAAATGTTAACAAAAATCTTCTGGTCCTGCACTGAACATGTAATCAACATCTGGCCCTCTTTGGTTGAATAGACCATAATAGCGAGTCGCATACAGCTGGTCCCTAGACTTGGTTCCAAGTCTGTGATCGTGGTTTTATGTCTGCCTGAAGCCTATACGGCTCTGCAGTATCGCATTAAATAGCGCCCTCTTGTGTATTAACCTTCGACATTAACCTTCGATCACAGACTTGGGAATGTTGTTCGTCGGTTGTACACACCCCATTGCGAATTAGTCCAAAGGTGGACGGAACAATCTGATTGGTCGGAAAGCCTTCCATAACATGAATATTCAACCTAAACCTTCTACATGCAGTTGGATCTATCTGGAGGAGACGTACTCAACGATTCCATTTAAACTGTAGGTAAGACATTTTTTGTAGAGAAGGAATTATGTATTTTATTTTGTGCTTTTTTACAACTCTAAGATCTCATTAAATTTACCTATCATTTCAAATACTATTTACGTACCAAGCACTATACAAATTTAATATCGAATGAATATTACAGTCTTTACAGAAAGAATTTTAAGCAAGTGTAACCTGTTAGTAATAGACGCGGCCTACAAGGTTTTTGTGGCCGCCTGATTGGCCATCTCTCGAGCATCCGTATTATTATGTAAATTTTTAACTATTAATATGCCACAAACACAAGAGGGTCAAGTCTGAGATCGCGGGTCAAGTCTGAGATCGCGAGTTAGGGCTGTGATAGCCAGTAGGGGTGGTAAACGGCGTTTTGCGTGGCTGATGCAGACAAAAATAACCGCGATCTCAGACTTGAAATTAAGTTTAGCTGGTCCCCTGCTCTATGACTAGACAACTTGCATTATTCTGCGCGCAATTCTACCTTTATGGATAGGCCTACTGCATGAAACCAACCCATTCACTGGTTGGTTTGGTTTAAATTATTCAACACTTATCATGTCGGCGGTGAACCAGGCGTGGTAATGGTAGGCAATCGATCCCTGCGGGAGGGGCGTGACATTCTGAAACACGAACGTTGGAGAACGACCTTGCAACATGTCAAGCAAGTTCTCAAGTCCAACGGATATAAGACCACAAGAAATACTACAAAACAGCCACAACAACAAGAGAACAAGCAAGACACAGCAAACAACACCGTTGCCAGCCTCCCATACATTGGCCCGACATCACACAAGATCCAATGTATTCTACAACAAGCAGACATCAAAATGTACCACACTTCTTCCAGCAAACTTCACACACACAAGGACAGACAAGACCCTGCCAGCCGACCCGGTGTTTACCGCATTCCCTGTGAATGTGGTAAAGTGTACATCGGAGAGACCGGCAGAGACCTTCCAACAAGACTCAAGGAACACAAAGCCCATGGAAGAAGAGGAGAAATAGACAAATCAGCCATCATCAAACACGCATACAACGAGAATCACATCATCCAATGTCAAGAATTTGTACCACCGCCGCATCAGGGAAGCCGTAGAAATCAACAAGCACAACACAGTACCACAAGACATCGGTTTCAACATCAGCAGCATCTGGCAAACAACACTCCAACAGAGCCAACCACCTACAATGAACACCAGCACAACAACTGAGACACTTCACTGAACATCACCCACAGAAAGCCGACACACTTCACTGAGCACCAATCACAGCAGCTCCCGCCCCCAGCAAGATTTTCCAACACAAGATAAAAGCTCCTGCACTCTCCACAGATCTTCATTCTCCTGACGATGACTAGAGCAGAATAGTCGAAACATATATTACCGTGACACCTGTGTCCTTGAGCAAGGCACTTAACCATAACATTTATTTTAAAGAAGAACATAAAATAGTTATAGCCTAATTAGAACGTTGCTACGACTGTTACACGATGTATACAGAAACAATTTGATTATTCATGAAACGATCGACTACCGTGTGAATTAAGCGTGCCATTGCTGCATGCTACGCGATATGCATGTGCCACTCACTTAAAACGACACCAATTGTAATCCAGACTACCAGATTATAATCTGTGCTTGTTAATAGCAAGATGAAATTGATCCTTTTGAGACGTTATCTACTGACACAAATTTGGAGTATCGGGTGTGTTGTACATACTCAGTCCCGGACTGGCAAGTAACGGTCTGGAATTGTGTCCTATTAAGTACAGTTTCCTTTTCTTAGCATGACAGCAGGCCAGCGTGCAGGGACTCCTCCTTTCGCCGGAGGAGCACGGGCGGTGCCCTCTGCTGCGTTTGGGTCGACCCATTTGCGGGGACCGCGAGCAAGCGTGCAGGGACTCGTCCTCTCGGCCGGGAGCCACGGCGGGGCCCGAGCCGGCGCCCGCTGCTACTGGAGGACCCCTGGGAGGGGGCCTTCCCGACTGATCCCGGCTGATGGCGGAACACCTCTATCCAATTTGCATTGAAAACTTGTCGAAGAAACACCGTGGGGTTCTGGCCCTGGCTCGGGCCGTGGCTCCCGGCCAAGAGGACGAGTCCCTGCACGCTGGCTCGCGGTCCCCGCAGACGGGTCGACCCGTACGCAGCAGCGGGCACCGCCCGTGCTCCTCGGGCGAGCGGTCACCCATCGGACTCCGACTTCGGGTCGACCCGTCTAGGGGGACAGCGGGCCAGCGTGCCAGCGTGCAGGGACTCCTCCTTTCGCCGGAGGAGCACGGGCGGTGTGTGCTGCTGCGTTTGGATCGACCCATCTGCGGGGACGGCGAGCAGGCGTGCAGTGACTCGTCCTCTCGGCCGGGAGCCACGGCGGGGCCCGAGCCGGCGTCCGCTGCTACTGGAGGACCCCTGGGAGGGGGCCTTCCCGACTGATCCCGGCTGACGGCGGAGGCCGACCGCCATACCCCTCGAGCCCGTCCCAGAGTCGTGTCCCGTCTGCTAGACTCTGAAATTTTTCCGATTTCGGGCTCGAGGACCACCTACCCCCTATAGTAGCCGAAACACCCACCCCGTTGGTAGTACGGAACACCTCTATCCAATTTGCGTTGAAAACGTGTCGAAGAAACGCCGAGGGGTTCGGGCCCCGGCTCGGGCTGTGGCTCCCGGCCGAGAGGACGAGTCCCTGCACGCTGGCTCGCGGTCCCCGCAGACGGGTCGATCCGAACGCAGCAGCGGGCACCGCCCGTGCTCCTCGGGCGAGAGGTCGCCCCTCGGAGTCCGACTTCGGGTCGACCCGTCTGCGGGGACAGGGGGCCAGCGTGCAGGGATTCCTCCTTTCGCCGGAGGAGCACGGGCGGTGCCCTCTGCTGCGTTTGGGTCGACCCATTTGCGGGGACCGCGAGCAAGCGTGCAGGGACTCGTCCTCTGGGCCGGGAGCCACGCTGGGGCCCGAGCCGGCGCCCGCTGCTACTGGAGGACAACGGGGGGCCTTCCCGACGTCTCCCAGCTGGGCGTGGGGGCCGACCGCCATCCCCCTCTAGCCCGTCCTAGAGTCGGGGCCCGTCCGCTGTACTCTGATTTTTTCCGATTTCGGGCTCGAGGACCACCTACACCCTATAGTAGACGTAACACCCACCCCGTTGGTAGTACGGAACACCTCTATCCAATTTGCGTTGATAACTTGTCGAAGAAACACCGTGGGGTTCGGGCCCCGGCTCGGGCCGTGGCTCCCGGACGAGAGGACGAGTCCCTTAACGCTGGCTCGCGGTCCCCGCAGACGGGTCGACCCGTACGCAGCAGCGGGCACCGCCCGTGCTCCTCGGGCGAGAGGTCGCCCATCGGTCTCCGACTTCGGATCGAGCCGTCAGCGGGCCAGCGTGCAAGGACTCCTCCTCTCGGCCGGGAGCCACGGCGGGGCCCGAGCCGCCGTCCGCTGCTACTGGAGGACTCCTGGGCCTTCCCGACGTCTCCCGGCTGACGGCGGAGGCCGACCGCCATACCCCTCGAGCCCGTCCTAGAGTCGGGTCCCGTCCGCTGGACTCTGATTTTTTCCGATTTCGGGCTCGAGGACCACCTGCACCCTATAGTAGACGTAACACCCACCCCGTTGGTAGTACGGAACACCTCTATCCAATTTGCGTTGAAAACTTGTCGAAGAAACACCGTGGGGTTCGGGCCCCGGCTCGGGCCGTGGCTCCCGGCCGAGAGGACGAGTCCCTTAACGCTGGATCACGGTCCCCGCATACGGGTCGACCCCAACGCAGCAGCGGGCACCGCCCATGCTCCTCGGGCGAGAGGTCGCCCCTCGGACTCCGACTTCGGGTCGACCCGTCTGCGGGGAACAGCGGGCCAGCGTGCAAGGACTCTTCCTCTCGCCCGAGGAGCACGGGCGGTGCCCGCTGCTGCGTTCGGCGTATACACGTACAAAACCGCATCGGGTATACATTTTTAAACTACTGTAATTATTTGATTTTTCGAAAATATAATAAAAACATATTGTAATAAAACGATATTTTGTCATTTGTTGTCATTTTAGGACATATTAGGGCATAAACATTATGGGAAGGCATAAACAAGTAGGATTTTGTTATGCTTGGTGGCTCACAGAAAAACGTAAAAACGAACGTCTTACACTATTTTTGGAAGACATAAATATCACATTTTCATCATTTCCTTGTGCATTTCATATCAAAAGCTTGTTAAATTATTAAATTATTAAATTCTTACTCTAAATATAATGATGAGGGCAAATTTAAATTTCGAGATACAATGTTTTTTTTCACGGCGGTTTTTTCACTCCAAGTTCAAGTTCGTACGAGTTTTCCCCATAGAAATGCATGCATTACGAGTTGTGTGTGTGGGCGCGTGTAAGTTCAACGTATGCACGCGCACACACACACACACACGCACACACCTTCACGCACATTGATTTGTGGGGTATTCCTTTGTTCGTTCTATTATCCCTTTTCCTTATAATTCTCCTGTGGGGTACAAGATTTTCTATAGTTACCTTGTGGGGTCCAATTGTTCTATTGTGTTTTGGACCCCACAACGAATGGTGTGTACGTTCACACACACACACACACACACACACACACACCCTCACGCACATTGATTTGTGGGGTATTCCTTTGTTCGTTCTATTATCCCTTTTCCTTATAATTCTCCTGTGGGGTACAAGATTTTCTATAGTTACCTTGTGGGGTCCAATTGTTCTATTGTGTTTTGGACCCCACAACGAATGGTGTGTACGTTCACACCCTCACGCACATTGATTTGTGGGGTATTCCTTTGTTCGTTCTATTATCCCTTTTCTATATAATTCTCCTGTGGGGTACAAGATTTTCTATAGTTACCTTGTGGGGTCCAATTGTTCTATTGTGTTTTGGACCCCACAACGAATGGTGTGTACGTTCACACACGCACACACACTAAACCATAATTATGTACACACATTATTACCATACGTGTATGCGTGTACGTATAGTAGCGCGGGAATTATGAATGAAAAAAAAATTGTTCACATTACATTGTATAATTATACACAGCGCTCAGCGGTGGGAGGTCAGCTCATCGCGGAGACAGCATGAAAGTGATACTCCAAGTCAGGTTTTTATGTGTCATTTATAAGTGTTACATTTATTACATCATAAAATGGAATTCCATATAAGTTCTTTAAACAAATTATGTCGGATATGTGGTAGACGACTTGTCACTCAGAGAGATACAACAAATAACACTAAGCCAGTACCATGCACTAAATACACCAAGGAAATTTCTACAGCTTTCAATTTAAATACATGGAGTGATGATCCATATATACATCCCCAGTTTGTATGCTACAGATGTGCAAGAACATTACGGTACATTTCCTCAGGAAACCGTGAGCATCAAGAAACAAGAATTGAAATTGTTACTTGGGAGAACCACCCACGAGTAGGTCAATGTACAGTCTGTACTACAATAAGCCGTAGAGGTAGAACACCAACAGCAAAAATATACAGGGGTCCACTTCATAAAACCACAGTAACTGAGGAATTGCCAGATAAATTGTTCGCCAGTATAAACACTACCGACAGCTACAATGTAACGCCACTCATTGACATCCTTGGTAAATCTAAGGATGAGGAAACCATATTTGTTTGCCCCATCTGCCAATGTGTGTTAAGTTCCCCTTCAGTTCAAACCCTCTGTGAACATAACTTCTGTGCTAACTGCTTATCTGGATGGTTCCAGTTTAACAAACAACCCGAAGTACCATGCCCCGTTTGTAAAGCATCAATTAACTATACAGAAGTTTCCCAAGTTCCAAGGATTCTTAGACTCCAACTCAGTGTCCTTCTGACTGTTTGCACACAATGTGGAAGTGTTGGAAAATTGGACAAAATGGCAAACCATGTATGTCTCCCCAAACCCCCTAAGCCTGCCATTTGTCATTGCAAAATATGCTCAACACCTGCAACCCAGTCTACAAGTCCACAATCAAATCTACATTCCCGGTCAAATCTCGCTGGGCCCCCCGGCTCCCTGACAATGTTGGCTCTTATTGGGCGGTCTGTGCTCCGGCTGGAGATAACAACATTGGTGGGGGGAGCGGGGGAGCGGAGAGCGGAGAGCGGGGACAGGGCAGGGTATGTTTATTGTTACGTGTCCCAACTATTTTGGCCGGGATTGTCTGAATTTTCTCTTAGTTTATATACGAAGCCGTGACCAGACGCGGGCAAACCGCAGTCTTTGTCTTTGTCTCAGGGACAATACATTAAGGGACAAGGCAAGTGATGGTGTTGGTGATCATCTCGTGATGATGATGATGCCAATGATGTAGGTGACGCTGGACGTCATCCTCATCATCATTATCCTCATCATCCTCATCATCCAATAATCAAAAAATAATAATCAAAAAATAAAACATTAAAAAAAATAAAAATAATATCATTGTAGGTGTTGCGGACAAAAATACATAAACATTGTACTTGGTTGGGATTCGAACCGACGATCCCCGCATTACAGATGAGATGTCTTAACCACTAGACCACCATGGTAACCTGCGACAAGTCCCCAGTTCGATTCCTTTAATCCGTCGATGGATAGTGTAACCACGGTTCACCACTGTACAATAAGGAAAAAGGAGAGTCACTCCCTTGAAGAGGCTTATAAGTTGTTTGTGTATCCTAATACGCTTTTCGCGTTGAACACGAACTCTCTTTTCAGCAATAACATGTTTCTGGGTCCAATTTTATTCATCCATGAGAATATTAGTTCATAAAATATTGTTTAAGAACGATGTATGATGCATTGCGCTTGCGCAAAACAGAACTTAATTGTAGCGTGCACCGTACACGGTTCACCATGACGGTTCACCATGCCATTTTGGTCCATAAGTTCCCAAAAGAGAGTTTGTGTTCAACTCGAAAAGCGCATTAGGATACACAAACAACATACAAGCCTCTTCAATTTGTTTTCATCCCCTCATTCCGTTATTTTGACGAAAATCCAACGGTGATCCATCGAAACCAAAATAGAAAGGAAGGGAGTGACTCTCCTTCTTTATTGTACAGTGGTGAACCGTGGTTACATTATCCATCGACAGATGAATGGGGATCGAACTGGGGTTTTGTTGGCGGATACCATGGTGGTATAGTGGATAAGACATCTGCTGTGGAATGCAGGGATCGTAGGTTCGAGTCCCACCCGATCAGAGTGATGGTGTATTTATGTCCGCAGCACTCGGGAAACAGAGTATACAGTGCTTATCACACATTATGGTAAAATCAACAATAATATTTTATTATTATTATTAATTTTTTTTTTTTAAATATTGTTGTCTTTTTCCCCCAATGTTCTTTAATTCAACCTTTGCCTCTACTTCGTCGGGTGCCACGGTGGCGTAGTGGTTAACACATCTGCGTTAAAACGCGGGGATCGTAGGTTCGAATCCCACCCGAGTAGAACGTTTGTATATTTTTGTCCGCAGCACTCTGGAAACACTGAGTATACAGAGTATAATTTATCACACGTTAGGGTAAAATCTACAATAATATTTTATCATTATTATTATTTTTTCCCCAAAAAATGTTCTTTAATTCAACCTTTGGACGCCATTTCATGTTTGGGAAACAAAACCAAACACCCCTCCAGAGAAAACTTAATAATACTACTGTAATAATAAAATAAAATAAACTGAACAAAAAAAATAAAATTCACAAAGACAGACAATAAGCGCATGGATAAAATGGCCATGTCGCTCACATAATTATACTACAAGGGAATTCAGACAATCCCGGTCAAATCTCGCTGGGCCCCCCGGCCCCCTGGAGATAACAACATTGGTGGGGGGAGCGGGGGAGCAGAGAGCGGAGAGCGGGGACAGGGCAGGGTATGTTTATTGTTACGTGTCCCAACTATTTTGGCCGGGATTGTAGACCCACAAATAATCAAAACAGCAGATTTGTTAAAATCCAAGGCCATCCAACACAGCAAAGGAACTCCAATCCCAAAGGAAATAGAGGCAGCTAGTGATGCATGGACATGGCTAAAACTTATAACTACAGACAGGGTTGCTCAGCTCAAAACACCAGGACGGGTTAGTGTTAAAGTAAATTTTTATACCCCCAGCGTTATAACATTTAAGGGAATAAAAATTTGGCACACGGTCTTGACTGCAGGTTAAATACCGGTTTTGGGCATGACCACGGGCATTAAGGACCGATCCGAAGGCGAGGTCCTTATCGCCCGTGACCACATACAAACAGGTCATTATACTGTTGTAAAGAACTAGCGTAAAAATTGTTATTCCCATTAATGCGTTGATACACCCCCTGTGATTAAGTTTTGTAAATTATTTTGGAAATTTATGAATTAAACAAAATAAACAGAATAACATGTGAGACATACGTGTACGCCTAATAATACAAAGTAATGATACTAACAAAACCAGTAATTAAAGGGGCAGTATCGTCGCGATAAACAGGGCATGGAATTGGTATGCTAGTATTAGATTAACTCGGTGACTGAAAATAATCCCTCGCACGATAAGGACATAATTACCGTTGCTGCTGCAAAAATGAGCATGTAATTTTCTGTCACTGTGTTCATATTAAAACTAGGACATCAATTCCATGCCCTGTCGAAAATCTACTCTGACCATGACAATACTGCTCCCTTAAATGTAATAAAGTAAAATACATAGGAATGCATTTCATCTATCTTTTTGTGTTAAAATCAGCCCGCATATGTGCAAATGAAGCGACCACCAACGACCCCAGATGTACAACCGAAAACCGTGACCACTAAGACTGTTGGACCTGACCAAACACTGGCAATGATGCACGATTGTCAGCTAACATGGGAACAAGTCAGAAAATTAAGAAGGTAAAATTGCTTTGTTTTCTACGAACATTATGCATACATGTATGTATACTATCACTTTCCTTTTAATTTAAATAAGTGTAATACAAAATATATATATATATATATTAGAATAATGAATATACACACATGTAATATATGGACTGACATCACAAACAGCACCCTCATTCTAAGGTAAAACAATGCCATTCATTGGGATGTGCACTGCACATACAGTACATGCACTTAAAGGTGTGGCAGCGTGCATTGTATGTGCAGCGCATATACATGAACCAATGAGTGGCCTTCTTTTACCTCTGAACGAGGGCGTCCTTCAGTTTGTGCAGAGATTCGTGATTCCAATGTTTGTTTTAATATAAATAAATCCATTGGAATCAAACAGCTTAGTACACATATTATTTCAATTAAACTATTTCCTGTTGTCATTGTTCTTTACAGGAAAATATTGTCGTTGACCTTCCCTTTGGATCTGGACCTGTTGCTGGTTCCCTTGATGATGTTCTGAAGCGTCACAAGGTAGAACGCCAGGCCTACCATGGAAAGGCCTTTGTAGGAAATCATGTACATAAATGTTGTCAGGTACATATTTTCATTTGTGTCAATATCTAAGTCCATAGTATACCTTTATGCAGTAAGCTTAGTTGACAATGCATGCATGTTGAGCAGTATTGTGAATAACATAACATTGTGTACGTTTTTAAACAATGCAGCTTAAAGTGATTGATGACTTGACCTCTGCCCCTCGAAAAACCCTCCAGACTCTTGAATGTGCCGACATTCCACTATCCAGTCAACACAAACTAATACGTGAGGGAGCTGAAGTTGGCAGCAAATTTCATGAAATTTTGCTCAAATTCGCTGACGTACACCATGGAATCAACCATTCAAATAGAGTCGCACATGCTGACCTGCAAGTAATCGGTAGGTATACGTATGGTCGTGTACATCATTCAAAACATTCAAATGTTTCATGATTCCCAATTCTTATTAATGCCTTATCATATTTTCCACATAGATGGTTGTATCAAAAGTTTTATGTCGACGTACAGACAACTTTTCCCAACGGCCACTATTACACCCAAAATGCATCTGTTAGAAGATCATGCCGTTGAGCAGCTCTGCAGGTTTGGTGTTGGATTTGGTATGCTGAATGAACGGGGGGGGTGAACTCATTCATACCCAGTTCAACAGAACACGCCGGGCCATCAGCGGGATGAGGGACAACCTTCAGCAACTGATGACAATCATGAGGCGTCACCATGTGGCAACTACTCCAGAAGTTCAGTCAAAAGTCATCAATGCTAAAAAAAGAAAAGTGAGGAATAAATTTGTTGTTGGGAAAAGTGCGGAAAATGGGGGGCGGGGGGTTAGGTTTGATAATTAGTTATAGTAGTAGTCCGAGACCGACTGCAATCATACCAATGAGAATAAAAGTTCAACATATGGTCTTTATACGGCAATTAATACCAAACATTGAACGTCACTTAACTAATTTAATTAAATTAGTTCATTTAAACCCTAACACCCTAAGCATTTTGACTGTCTATGACATTCAGTCCATCAGAATGAATAAAAACAATGCGTTGATTTTTGGTGGGTTTGGGACAGTCGGGTTTAATTTGAAAATAATTACAGTTCTTGCTGGACTGTGACTTGCATAGAATATACAGAAGTTACATTATGCTATGTACTAACTTATAAAGAATCTGTTGATATAATTGTGGGGTACAGAACAGATATTTACCTGACAGTCATACATGTACATGAACAACTTCTTGTCAAAACCTCTTGTGGGGAAAACTCGGCTCCTAAAGATCAAATATAAACAAATAATGATATAGTAATACATTTCATATTCTAGTTTTGGCAAAGACAAAAGGCATTTACAATTTCATGTCACAACTGTACACATTTTTAACATCTGTATAAATTTGTAAATAATGACTGTATTAACAATAATGATTTTCTGTAAAGAAAATGAGTGAATAAAACTATTATTACAAGGTGTGTTTGAAACAAACACTTTTACGGTATACGTGAGTAGTGTGTAGGGTCTTGATTAGACAAAATGCATAACAAAGGAATTTAATTTGCATAACAATGGGATTAAAATTATAAAACAAAGGGTGTAATTAGCATAACAATGGTCTTAAATAGCATAACAATTGGCTTAATTAGCGTAACAATGGATGTGTTGTTAAAAGTCGAAATCTTTATAGGACAAAATGCATAACAATGGGGTTGAATTAGCATAACAATGTGGGTTGAATTAGCGTAACAATGGATGTATTGTTAAAAGTCGAAATCTTTATGAGACAAAATGCATAACAAAGGCTTGAATTAGCGTAACAATGTGCTTAATTAGCATAACATTGGGCTGAATTAGCGTAACAAAGGTTTGTATTGTTAAAAGTCAAAATCTTTATGAGACAAAATGCATAACAAAGGGGGTTGAATTAGAATAACAAGGGATGTATCGTTAAAAGTCGAAATCTTGATAGGACAAAATGCATAACAAAGGGTTTAAAATTAGAGTAAGAAGGGATGTTTTGTTAAAAGTCGAAATCTTTATGAGACAAAATGCATAACAAAGGGGATTGAATTAGCGTAAGAAGGGTTGTATTGTTTAAAGTCGGGATCTTTATGAGACGAAATGCATAACAAAGGGTTTGAATTAGCGTAAGAAGGTTTGTATTGTTAAAAGTCGGGATCTTGATTAGCGTAAGAAGGGTTGTATTGTTTAAAGTCGGGATCTTGATGAGACAAAATGCATAACAACGGGTTTAAAATTAGCGTCAGAAGGGTTATATTGTTTAAAGTCGGGATCTTGATAGGACAAAATGCATAACAAAGGAATTTAATTAGCGCGCCAAAGGTTGTGGTTGTGCCAGGTCTTCTATTGAACAAAAGGAGTCGAAATCTTGGCGGGACAGAATTATTCACGAGGGATTATGGTATGATCAAAGGATGGAGGCCAAATCTTGATAGGACAGAATTATTCATGAGTATGGAAGTGTGTGAAAGAATGGAAAAGAAATTTGAACAATATGGATAACAACATCAAAAACCCTGACAGGTGTTTGATGTGAGAAAAATGCGGGAAAGTAATCTCATAGGAGAAAACAACGATTGAGGACGAACAAAAGAAAAAGTCGAAATCTTGATAGGACAAAATGCATAACAACGGGTTTAAAATTAGCGTAAGAAGGGTTGTATTGTTTAAAGTCGGGATCTTTATGAGACGAAATGCATAACAAAGGGTTTGAATTAGCGTAAGAAGGTTTGTATTGTTAAAAGTCGGGATCTTGATTAGCGTAAGAAGGGTTGTATTGTTTAAAGTCGGGATCTTGATGAGACAAAATGCATAACAACGAGTTTAAAATTAGCGTCAGAAGGGTTATATTGTTTAAAGTCGGGATCTTGATAGGGCAAAATGCATAACAAAGGAATTTAATTAGCGCGCCAAAGGGTGTGGTAGTGCCCGGACATCTATTGAACAAAAGGAGTCGAAATCTTGGCGGGACAGAATTAATCACGAGGGATTATGGTATGATCAAAGGATGGAGGCCAAATCTTGATAGGACAGAATTATTCATGAGTATGGAAGTGTGTGAAAGAATGGAAAAGAAATTTGAACAATATGGATAACAACATCAAAAACCCTGACAGGTGTTTGATGTGAGAAAAATGCGGGAAAGTAATCTCATAGGAGAAAACAACGATTGAGAACGAACAAAAGAAAAAGTCGAAATCTTGATAGGACAAAATGCATAACAACGGGTTTAAAATTAGCGTAAGAAGGGTTGTATTGTTTAAAGTCGGGGTCTTGATGAGACAAAATGCATAACAAAGGGATAGCGTTTTTTTACTTTCTATAGTAGTTGGTTGACGTTGAAATGGGATGTGATTCAAATAACATAAATAAAATAAATAAAATAAAAATAATAATTAACGGGGAGAATCAAATAATATGTAAAATAAAGTCCTAAAAGGACTATTTGTGTTTATATCATTGTACTTACATTGACTGGTGTTGTAATGCGTAAAGATGAGATACTGGGGAAGCAAACATGCTACAACAAACATGAAAATATTCTCTTTTGGAAGATTTGGGCGGGGCCCTCCTTGGCCCCCCTGATTTATTGGTGTGTTGCTTTCGATGGTCTTGGACGGGTTACTTGAACTTTGACGGGTTACTCTGCACCAGAAACCTTGCGTACTCCAAGTTCCCAACAACGACAGCATATTGCAATGCCTCCATCTGAGAAATAACCTCAACGTGAGTAGAGTTTTTGGGAATACCTTCCCATTCTCTTAGTTCAGCATTTATCCTCGGCTTCAATAAATCCTAATTCTCGTACGTACTGGTAGAATAAACAGATGATGGTCATACAGGTGAAGATACAGTTAACTAATAACAGTCAGTGTAGAGCTGTTCTGATGGCCCCCCCCCCTACGGGATTGCTATAATGATATTGATCCCAATACGAGAGAATGGACCACCTGATAAACCCTGAATGCTTAGCGCGCCAAATGGTGTGGTAGTGACCGGACATCTCTTGAACAAAAGGAGTCGAAATCTTGGCGGGACAAAACTATTCATGAGGGATTATGGTATGATCAAAGGATGGAGACCAAATCTTGATAACCCACATCCCTCAGATTCAGAAAGCGAGCTCAGCAGCCAGTTCTGTGGTCGCAGAACACACCTTTCGGCGATCTGAGGAAATAAAAATTTTCAACCCAACCCACAGCCCTCAGATTGAGAAAGCTAGCTCAGCAGCCAGTTCTGTGCTCGCAGAACACACCATTCGGCGATATGAGGAAACATTTTTTTTCAACCCAACCCACAGCCCTCACATTCAGAAAGCGAGCTCAGCAGCCAGTTCTGTGCTCGCAGAACACACCATTCAGCGATCTCAGGAAAAAAATTCAACCCAACCCACAGCCCTCAGATTCAGAAAGCTAGCTCAGCAGCCAGTTCTGTGCTCGCAGAACACACCATTCGGCGATCTGAGGAAAAAAAATTCAACCCAACCCACAGCCCTCAGATTCAGAAAGCTAGCTCAGCAGCCAGTTCTGTGCTCGCAGAAAACACCATTCGGCGATCTGAGGACAATTTTTTTTTCAACACAACCCACATCCCTCAGATTCAGAAAGCGAGCTCAGCAGCCAGTTCTGTGGTCGCAGAACACACCTTTCGGCGATCTGAGGAAATAAAACATTTCAACCCAACCCACAGCCCTCAGATTGAGAAAGCGAGCTCAGCAGCCAGTTCTGTGCTCGCAGAACACACCATTCGGCGATCTGAGGAAAAAAATTT